>JBBPDI010077796.1:0-14723 GCA_037974545.1 Cucumis variabilis | reverse complement strand
TCCCTCGTCGGTCTGCCTCCTTTGTTACCTTTGCCTGACAAAGTTAAACATAAAAGGGTGAGTATAAACATACTCAGTAAAAGATCCACTACTGGTCTCGCTAGGAAAAAATAAACTATTAGATTCTTAATGGGGTACCTTGCACAGTCACAGTCTTGTGATCCCGTAGGATACACATAATCAGTCAAACATCCCGAAGGACGCATAAATCAGTCTAGTGTTCTGCAGAAACACATATCAGTCAAATGATCCCGTTGGATGCACAAAAGGTGGTGATCCAGTAGAACACTTGCAAGGAAAACTACCCAAAAGGAAACTAACAAATTTTTCCCTCACTCCATTTTAAACATTTTACAGTCATTCATAGTACAGTCAAACTTCCTCAATACATAATTCCTCCACTTAACATACTAACAGTCACCTTATTCTACTTTAATCCAAAGTCAGTCACTAACACATCAACACCTCAGTCAAACAAGTCAAAATAAACATAAACATAACATCCCCTCACTTCACAAGAACACAACCATACCTTGGGATATGTTACATCCAGTATAAACAACAAACCACCAGTTCAAATACACACTCTTTAAGAAATTCTACGAGTTTCAGTCACTTCAACATCCATATGTGTATATATATATACAATCAATTACAATGTGCACTTAACACCAAGTCTACATCAATCCATGCATATATATATATCTATATATATATATATTTCCCAGTCAAACACAGCATACATTAAACCTCAAATCTACTTCGATAATATATGTGTCATATCTGACATTCATCCTCAGTTTTAAAGACAACATACAGTCAACATATTTATCTTTATAGGGGAGTCCAGTAGAAAGTCCCTTACCTTAAAGTTATCTAATAACCGCATTAAGGTCTACGAAAAATGAACCTAAACATTAAGATAAATACTCAATATCTCTCTCCAACACATCATTCATTTAAAAACAAAAACAACCCAATGTGATTTTTCACAACTTACCCAATGCTAACGAATCGAGTTCCAACGAAAACCAATATTTTTTGTGAACCCAAGACAATCAAACGTTACCGTCAATACCTATGATCGAACAACAAATCAACCATTAATCCAACCATAACACTTGAACAAATTTCTTGAAACAGCTACAACCCAACTTCAAATTTTCATCAATAAACTTCAACCATTCATGGTAAAAATAGAGGCAGTAGCTATCGAACCTAAATGAAAGGACCGTTCAAAGTGCAAGCAAGCTTAGAGGAGCGGCGTGCGACTATCTTACGATTGCAAATAGAGGGATGCAACAGTGTAGGTTCTGGTGACTGCAGCTTCAAATGGGTGACCACACCGATGAAACCTTAGGTCGGCCGGTGACGTGCCCTATCAGCTAAAGCGAGACACGACAGCACAACGTTGGAAGAGCTACGTATGGACGGTGTGGGCTCGAAGCTGCACGCGGATCTGCCAGAAGAAAAACCACTTTACGGCAAGGCTATCGACGATGTGACTATTGGTGCAAAGTCGCAACGGTGCGGAGACGTCTGGTGGAGAGAAATCAAGCGAAGCCTATGGGTTAGACACGACTGGAGGCATGTGTCATGGCGTGATCGGCCGAAAAGAAAAATAAAGGAGAGAGATTAAAGCGGCAACTGTTGACGTCTTCAGACGAAAAGGGAAAGATGGAGGGTTGTGGCGGCGGTTAGGGTAGGGGAAGAAGAAAGAAGAAAAGGTGATTGGGGGGGTGCTGCCGCGAGAGGAACAAGAAAGGGGGAATGTTTTCACTCTTTTTTTTTAAAAAAAAAAACAATATAATAATAATAATTATTATTATAATTATATTAATAATTATCATTATTTCTTATATATTTTAAATTCCTTATTCCATATTCTTTCCCAACAAATCCTAATTACAAAAACACCCCACAAGCTTAAAATCTTTAAATAACGATAACTTGATATAAATAAAAATGAGATAAAATTATATTTTACCTTAAAATTTTGGGGTGTTACAACTATTCTTCACTTCATTCTCGACATCATCTCCTTCGCGTACTTCTCCATGATGGTACCAAAAGTTTTATGTAGGGTCCATTCTTTTAATGACCAAGTGCTCATATATGATTTGAAAATCACAATGCCTCATGTTTCTACTGTCTTTACATGGACACAAAAATTTATTTGCCTCTGGCTTCCTTTTCTTCAGTTATTGCAGAAAATTTCATGCTTCTTCCATATACTCACTAGTAGCACTATTAAATAAAGTTAATTTAGTTAAATATGCATTAAAGGTTAACCCTATATTAAGAGTTAGTTACTTTCATACCGATTCAAATGTATCCAATCTTTGTTGAACATTTTCGACATCTTGGTAATCTTAATTGGATGACAAGTTCAATTACCAATGACTTGGTCAACAAGCACTACTTGAGAAAAGATAATATAAAAGGAAATCAACATAGAAATGAAAATAAAGAGCAAAAAGGCCACTTCTTTAGAAAAAATAATACGGATCACTGCAAAGCAAGGGATAAGAAAATTTAATGATATGTTTCTTAGTTAAAATTGAATTACTAGGCATGCAAGTTTCTAGAAAAGGTGGCATGGCCAAAGACCCAAGTAGAAATTTGGTACATTTGGCACTAAAAAGATTGGAGGCTTTTGTTATATTTTGGAGGGATGTAATATGTCAAGCTAAGATACCAAACAAATGATTTAACATTTTGATTATATTGAGAATAATAGAAAGTAAATAATATATTTATATTATTATAGTAAGAAACAAAAATTCTGGAATGAATGAGAAAAGCAACCAATTAAGTGAAGAATACCTTGGAGTGTTCTAAGAATACATATCCTCAACAACTTTTGACGTCCACCAACTATTAATTATTTACTTCCATTTATGTAAATCTAAAGAAAAAGAAAAAGAAAAGATGAATTGGAAGAATTATTGGCATTTGGCGATGCTATTTTTTTGGCGAGGATGGCAAGGAGGGCAGTCTATTTAATTAAAAATGAATAAAGTCATTTTAGAGTATTCCAAATTTTGGGCTTTTGGGCCTATATCATACTAACCCCTCTCTCCATTCCCCCATTCATTGGTATGCATACTAACCCCTCTCTTCATTCCCCCATTCATTGGTATGCAACTAATAAATTAATCCCATTCATTTTGCTTTTCAGACAAATTTGACTCATTATCTTCAAAAATTACCCCTTCACTATTTTTCACCACCCTCGTTATTTTCTTTTCCTTCATCACTCAAACCCCTCTCCATAAAACATCAATATGACCCGAAGGTTAAAACATTTGAACCTTAAATGTTAATTGAGTTAAGTTCACTTTAAACAATTTAATGTATTATTGCGACAACATAGCTAGACTCTATATTATGAAATAAAAATGGTATAACGATGACAAAAGCTTAAAAATTTAGAAGTTAAAATTAATTACTATATTGAATTTGTAATGATGTATTTTATGGAAAATGTGTAACCTATAACAATTGGACTAGCGTTTCATAATGAAACTAGTTTGAATCTCGAGTTACTTGAGCAAATACACATCTATTAACCAACCTAATTATTTGTAAACTTTTTGAAATGCGACTTAGGTTACTTAGACTAAAATCACCGCAAACTATGACCATGAGTTGTACATATACATATCTAAAAATGATAGGTTGTTAGTAAAAAGTATGTTTAGACTCCAAAAGAAAAAACTTATGAAACGAAGTGATTTTTCTAAAACAAGAAAAAGAAAAAAAGGAATGAAGATAATGGAAAAGGAAAAGGACAAGTTTAAAGGAAGTTAAAATTGGAATTGATGAGGGTGAAAAGAATAGAGGGAAGAAGGGAATGATTGGGATTAAAAGAGGGAAAGAGAATAGAAATAGAATGATTAAATATGAGAGAAATTTAGAAACATAAGAGAAGTATTCATTAAACTAATACATGTATACATACATATATGTAATAGGTTTGTTAAAGGGGGGTGGGGGGTGGAGGGTCCATAAAGCAGAGGGAAGAGATTGATAATTGAAAGAGAAAGAAGGCGTGGTATGAGGGAAACATTAAGCATTAAAATGTGCTAGGATTTTAGGGGACATTTTCATATCTTTTTTCCTCATCAAAACACCACCTTCATTTTGTCTCTAACCTCCTCCCCCATTTGCATTAAGTCTTGGTAGTTTGTTATTGGCTACAAAATTCTCCCATTTGCATTAAGTCTCATTACAACTGAGGCATCTACTTCATTACACATTTTTTACTAAATCTTTATATTAGCAATCATAATAGTGATAGGATGTGTAATGAAGAATCAACCATACTCCTCCCACGTGTCACTCATACATCCAAAATGCCAAACAAATTCCCACCTTGTTATTTCTTCCATCCCTCTTTCTTCACACACCATCACACCTTCCTCATCAACAATTCCCCTCCTCCCTTTCTGTTCTGATATGCAAACTAAAATACCCCTCATTTTCTTTCCTTAATTAATTAATAATATACAACAAAATAAACCATTCATATTTGTCTACATATGGTTCCATACGTCTCCTACCAATCATTCTTATACGATTACATTTTCATTGGTCTATGAAGATTGCATTAAGCAAATAAACTAAACTTTTTAATCCACTAAAAAATACTCCATATCAGAAAGACTGTTAGTAAGTAAGAGTTTTTACTTTCTCACAAGCACACAACTCAACTTTCTTTGCTTCCAAACAAATCATTATTTATGGCACTTTTTAAATTTCCCTTCTCAACCTCCTATTTCAGTTGTGTTCCTAATTTAAACTTAGAAAACATATAAGAAAAGGACACTAACAAACCAAACCCAAAATCCACATCCTCATTTAATTTCTCCTCCATAAACAAGAAGATAAGGAGAAAAAGAAAGGAAGCCTCGCAGCCCACCAAAAAACAATACCCAAATAAACCTTCATCATCTTCTTCTTATTCTTCTTCACCCCCTCAACTGCTGAGAGAGGGAAGACAAAAGAAAAAAAGAAAAATGGCAGTAGATGAAGTAAAAAAAATTTGTAATGAAGTAGCAATCGTGATTTCTATTCTATTTAAGAACTAAAGAATCTCTATCCTATTTAAAATGTGTAATGAAGTAGCAATCGTGGTTTCTATTCTAGTCTAGTTTACTAACAATCGTCATAGGATTTGTATTCATGAATCATGTATCAATCATAAACGCAACGAGTGTCAATTACATAAAAAATGAGAATCCTTTGTAAATGTTTACTACAAAGTTAAAAAGAGAGTGCACTTGAAGTAGTAAGCTAATCTTCTCATTTCTATCACAAAACACAAGTAATAACAAGCTAAATTAAATAAATTTTTAATTTTCTGATTTGTTAATCTGCTTCCCACTGTCCAAACCACCCATTAGACCACCAACAAATACTTGCTTTCTAACTTTTAAAAGCAAATATACAATATACTGAAGTTGCTACTTCCACTTCAAAATTTCAAAATGGAGTATCTCAAAGAGTTAACACTAAACTAAAAATTGTGGATTAGAATTTATTACTTTTTTTTAAGCTACAAATGCAAGCTCTCATGAGATACAGAGTTCGACCGTACTTAGTAAAAAGAATGAATCTAAAGCATACAATTGAGTAAAGACCCAATCCATGAAAAATACCACCATAAAGGAAAGCACCCAATTTCAAAAACTAAACTCATGTAGCATAAAGAAAATTAAAGTATGCAAAAGCATGGAAGTTGGAAGGTATTTACATTGTTGTTGATACAAAAAGATAGTCAACAGAGAGGTCAGCAGAAGATGTGGAACATAAAATCTACATTATGGTGGAAAAATTATTTGGGTGAACATTTATATTTCAAAGTTTGAAATGATGAAAATACTTTATATACTGATACTGATATTCCATTTAATACTATCACCATAAAAACGATGTAGAAGAAAGGAAGAAGAAGGCTAACCTCAAATAAGTAGCTTCAAGTGTCTATAGCAGTAAAGAGACGAGCTAGTAGACAAATAACCCTAAGCGAACCCATGTAGACGACGGTAGGAGATCAGATGAAGTCAAGAGATTCAACTCTGAAAGATTGAAGCCAAAAATAAAGTACTCTTGGGAAATCGACGATGGACATGAACAGAGACACACGAAGATAGACGAGGAGACGATAAAAGTGGAGTCGTGATAGAGACAACAATGGAGAGATACACACAAACAGAAATTGATTGGAGAGATGGCCGCAAACAGAAATCAACAAAGAGAAGACGCTGGTCCATCTTGAGAGAGAAAAGGATGGACGGAGAGAAGAGGATGAACGGAGAGACAACAGAAGCACAATCATGATAGAGACAACAACGAAGAAATGGACGCGAAGAGATCGACGGAGAGACTACGATGGTTGAACGAAAATCGTGAAAGAAAAAAGGAAAGAGTGTGGGTATCATACGGCAATGGTGCGTGAGAGAGGGAAAAGGAAAGATGAAATGAAACTACTTAATAGCTTTCCAAGGTCTTATCGCATAACTTCTTTCTTCCAAACTACCAACTTTTCTCGTGAAGACTTTTTCTCTTATGAGCATTTACGCTTAGAGGTCTTACCACAAATTCTTCTTGTAGACTCCCTTACCTTAAGCTCTTGACACGCACTAAAACTAAAATGCCTTCTTGTCCAAAATGCCAAGTTACATACTTAGGTAAATTTTTGTCTTTTAACTTTTAATTTAGGTTTGAGTCTTACACATTCAGTCCAGATCGTTGGTCAATCAAGACTTCTAACTTCTCTCAAAGCCATCATACTTAACTGGGTTGGGATGGAGTCCTTTTATAGGCAACTTTTGATGGAAAACATTTGTTTTTCTGAACACGTCAGTGCTGAATATTGTTTTGATCAAATCACATAAAGTTCGTCTACAATTTTTGTCTTCTAGTGAACCTTTCCACGTGTTAATGTGGATTTTAACTAGAAACTATACTTGCTAGGCAAGGTCTTCTCGAGTAGTCTTTTTGCGATTTCCTTTGTGATTCACTAGTCTCTTCTTTTATTTATAATCCTGCATTAAGACACTATGAACACAGTAAAATAGACGAGGAGACTTATGTAAAGTGTATTTTTAAATATTTATAAAATTTACAGCATAATCTACGCATTTGGATATATTTACTATGCGTTTTGGTCTCATTATTCTATCTAAAAGACTATAATAACTTGTATTTCTACAAATTATCACACCCCCAAATTTAGAATAATGTTTGTCCTCAAACATCACTTTGTATCATGCTTATCCCTAAGCACAATTCCTCCTTAAAGACTTACATTCCTCCTTGTATTTCTAAACTTCTCAAAATGCTAGTTAGTTTTATTCGTTATTTAGTACTCTCATCGCGTACTTCTTACTATGAAGACATTTCTAAATTTAAAATACAGCAAGTGTAACACTCAAAATTCCTTTGTTCATTCCCTACAAAAATCTTATTTTCAAATTTAAGCAATGGCTAAAGTTCCGAAAGAGTTTTGAAACCTTTTATTTAGCCAAAGAGTGCTTTTTTTATTTACTGGATATTTGTCGTTGAGTGGAAAATCATAGGTACTCTATGAGTTTGTTCCTCTCCTCAACTATAACTCTTATTGCCTCTTATTATTCAACTCTCAAAATTTTTACTTTTGAAGCTTTGTTTCTTATTTTTAATGAGAGGAGGAAGCATTGGAGTTTTTATTTCAATTGAATGAACGAATGATAGAAAAATTTGAAATTTTTAGACTTTTAGACTTTTCTGCTTTGTTTTGACTTTTGTTAAAACTTCTTATTTTTAAATGCCTCACAGGATTTTCAAAATCTTTCAAAATCTTTAGCTCAGATCTTTCACATCCCCAATTTTAAAGTGTCACAATGTTCTCATTGATCAACCCCTCCTACTTTTCAAATAAACTCTTCAATATATATATATATATATATATATATAAATGAGATGTTCGATGAATAGCTGGAAGTTGTCTTTTTATGAAGAAAACAAATTCGATTTGAAATTGAATTTCAAATTTCAAATTATTTGATTTTTTAAAGTTGATATTCTAAAAATCAATTTTATAATTATTTTAGTATTTAAATATTAATTAACCTAATTATTTAATATTAAAAAATAATTTTAAATCAAATCTAGATTAATAAAATTGAACCAATTTGAATGTCTGTTTGAATTTTCCAATAGTTCAATCTTATTTAAATATCATTTGTTTCTCAAAAACTCGTTAAAAAACTTATTCGAACTATTTGAATATTTGATTGTCATGTTCTAAATTTTATTACCATAACTAGCTAGTACAGGGACCTAGTGGACCTATAGATCATGGACTCCAACGATATAAGATTAACTGATTAAACTCTTTTAGACCACGCTAATAAACATTCGCTAACTAACAGATCATTCTACTAAAGACCCGTAGTTTCACTTCCCTCACTATAGATATATTTATATCCACATGATATAACCATTATTAGTAAGTTAACCTTTATAGATTGATCATAATCTCAACTAGGTCAATTTTTCAATTTATCTTTGAGATTACATCTTGTTCCTAAAGTACCACTAATCTTCTAATGAACAACTCGTTTAAGGTCAAACCTATAAACAAAATTCCTCTCTGCCCAATGAGAGTGTGAGACCCTTTGCTCAAGAACTGGATTCAGTGCATGAGGAAATAACTTGTCTCCTTACTCTAATAAGGTCAGGAGTGAATTCCATCTTGCACCATATGTCCCCAGCTATCCATCAAATCTTACCCCTACAATAAAGGGCATATTGGGCCAACGGTAATGAGATACCCTCATCAATGTAGATCTTGTGGGAACATAAATTCCTGGGTAGTTCAGGATTAAGGTCATTAAATTAAAAGTAGTCAATTTAAAAATGTCAACGATGCTATAATGTGAAAAGTGACAATTTTAAAACTCTTTAAATAGGATACCTCCACTTTCATGTATTTACATGAATGATCCAGGATCACATCGTCCGTACTAATTGCAAAGCAGACCACATCCACAGTGTTACCAGAATAAGGCCCTCAACCTTATTCATATACTATAGAACGTTTCGGCTATGAACTCCAACTTTATCCTGTTGGGATTTATGTCCTAAAACTCTTAGATAGTAAATATAATCCATTAATCGTTATTAATAATGTGTTATTATTATAATTTTAATAATTATTATTGATTATATTATTAGTTTTGTGTTAATACCTTAAATCCAATAAACTAACATCCTAAGTTGTTTGATGAGTCTTGAACAATATGTAGAGACATACAGAGATCAATGTTTGAGATCAATTTAACGAGTTTGCATGACCAGACAACAAAATAATACCACTACATGTAACTTCGTTAACTAGTTGGATTTCTATTTCATTATGATGACCTAGATAATTTAGTCTTTAGTATATTACGAATTCCTTTTCATGAGGAATTATCCTTTGATTTGTACGGGTGAGAGTGGCCAGATTGTCGACTCAATATACTTATCATTTTGGGAACAAGACCAAGTGGAGAGCTAGAAACATAATCACACAAGATGATATTCGTTCTTTCCGTCTTTAGGGTAAGTAGATGAGTGTTTCCTTAAATGGTGTCTTCGGGTATTGGGATAAATATTGACTCGTTTAATGATAGCCTACCCTCAAATCTTATCATGCATATATTCACTATTATTATATTTTTATGCAGAATATGAAAGTAGACTTCAATACAAACCCAACGACATGAAAATCTCCTATATCAGAGTTCAAACAAAGGAGAACGGGCAAATTAAACGTAAGGAGCATTTTTATAAATAAAATACAAAAATTCAAAAAAGTACCAATTTTCCATATTTTTTAGTGGGAATGGGCTTGAAAGTAATCCTAATTAATCCCTAATTTCACATTCAATTCACTATTCCCTCCAAAATTACTCTCAGTTTCTCCCAAATTCCAAATTATTTACCCTCATTCTCTAATTTTTGGATTTTCAACAAATTTTCCAGAATTATTGAAGATGCAAAGCTAATTTTTTTAGGTAACTTGGGCTTGGGTGATTTTAATCTTTGAGAATTTCATTACTTTGATTTTTCATAATAATTAGGGTTTGATTAATCTTTGATCTTCATGTAATTTTTGTTAGAATCATCAATAAATTGTATCAAGAATTGGATCTTTGATTCAATTTTAGTAGTTTCTGTAATCTTGATTCTTGACTATGAAAGATTTTTGTTCAATCTTTGTAAGCAATTTACCCCTAGTATATCAATTAATGAAAGATTAATTGAATTACTTGCTTCTACACAAAAATTCTCATGGTTCTTGATTTTATCTCTCCCATTCTTAGAATTGTTTAAATGCTTTTTGGATTTCAATTGTTTTTGGACAATTCTTGGAATTAAATTGCATACTTTTTTTGTGCACAAATTAACTTCCCTTTAATTCCTTGAATGCAAAGTTGTGACTGATCTATGTTGTGATTTTCTTTGAAGAACAAATAATGGATTTAGTTAAGATTGCAAGAATCAAACTAAATCCTATGAAATTCATCACTTTTCTAAAATTTTGATTCAAAATTCTTCCAAGAGCAAGCAATTTGATCTTGCGAAGAAACCTTGAATAAAAATCTCCTCTTAGTTATGCATAATTCAATTTCCTTTACTTTCTTTGAGTCAATGATAAGATTTGATCCATGCCTAAGTCCATTCCTCACTTCTCTTCTTAGAATTCAATCTTTAATATCCCCTTTTTTGTGAATTGTTTTGCATACTAAATTTCCCTTCTCATTCTCTCTTATAATTTCACCAAAATTGTTTTCAATGCTTTTCTTTTCCTTTTGTTACTAATCTCAATCTTTTCAAGCATTACATTCAAGCAAAAATCTATCCTACACTCCCTTGGATTCGACACCCGTGCTTGCACCTATCTATGGTAAAATCAAGGGTAAACTACAAATAATCTTTTGTCAAAGTGATTTAGGTAAGTATCCTTCGAAACTACTTTAATATCCGAACATGAATATGTTGATAACGACTTTGCCTATATACTTTGCATAATTCTTTACTTTTTGCAAATCAATCTCAACCTTGTCACCTGAACTTGAACAAATGGTCCTACCCTCTCTATGGTACAAGAGGGGTTTTTGTTTATTAGTTGGATCATAAACAGGTTGTTCATTAGAGGAGCACTAGTATTTAAGAATTAGAAATAACCTAGGGGTAAATTGATAATTTGACCTAGGTGGTGTTAAGAACAATCGTTAAAAACTAACTTACTATTATTGATCTATATCTGTGGACACAAAAAATATATCTACAGTGAGAAGAGTTCATCTGTGAGTCTTTAGTGGAGTATACCCACAATTAACGAATATGGAATAATGTGGTTGATGAGTTTAGCCAATTATTCTCATATTGTTGTAGCTTCTGATCTGTAGGTCCAATATCTCCCCTTCATAGCTCATAAAGGGTAATGAGATTTATTTATATTGGTTGTAATTTGAAATGTTGAAATTTAGTTTGGGAATTAGTATAATGTATGGTGATAGATTATAATATAAAGTTTACACTTTGATTAAACTTTATTGTATAATTTAATTTTGGATATGATTTAAAATTAATTAATGAGAGATAAAATATTTGAATGAATTCAAATATTAATTTAATGTGAATTAGATTCATATAAGTTATTGGTTTTGAGAGAAATTTATATTTGAATATGATTCAAATTTGAATTAAATTAAATATAAGATATTTAATTTAACAATTAATTAATTAGAGAATTAATTAATATTTTAGTTTTATCTAGTTTGATTTAATTAAATTTATTAAATTAAAACTATAAGATATGTTAGAGATATTCAGTAAATATGATTTAAATAAAATATTATTTAAATATCTTTTAATTAATTATTATTAAATAATTAATTAGTTAATTTGATATTTCTATTAATTTAATATTTTTAAATTAATAGCATTTCACGATTTTCTTCAACTTCTAGAAGAAGAGGGAGTTATAAATACGAAGAAGAAAACAAGTTTTTCAACCTAAGCTTTTGCCTCTAAGCGAATTCTCTCCGAGATTCTCTAAAAAAACGTTTTTTCATTCCAATTGGTTCCCACAACCCAATCTTATCCTAGAGGTTAGGAAGGTCTTCAACTAGTGGTGTCCCAAATGTAGTGATTTGTAGATTCAAAAACGTTAATGAGAGTAAGTTACTCTATTCTGTAATTCACTAATCTATAATTTGTTTAAGCATGCTTAGCCTTAGTTTAAATTATAAGAAAATTTGTTTTTGTAATTGTTTGTCAATGTACGATATTTTAAGTTTCTAATTAAATTTGAAAAGGTTTTTGTAAAATTTTCATTTCCAAGGGCATCAATCCCTTCAATTAGTATTAGAGCCATCTCAAATTTTAATTCGAAATATAAAATTTTGCACTGGTTTGTGTAGGATTTTGCATTATGAATGTGATTTTGCAATTGGATGTATTCTGCAAATTTTGGCCATAGATTTATAATTTTTTGATATGATCATGTACAAGCCCCTGCGTTTTTTGGCAATTTTAATTGTAAATATTGTAATTTAGAGTCTAATTTTAGATTTGTGGTATTTTTCTAATATAAACAATTTAAAATTCCCCATAAACGGACCATTGGAAGGTCTCCAATGGATGGTCTTAAGCATCTACACATAAATCGAGACAAAAAAATCTTCACATACACGTTCGAAAGGGAAGGCTCGGCGGCTCGGCTCAACTTCGATTCACGCGTGGTCAGCTGGGTTACAGAGAGGTTGCCTTGTGGTTGGCTCGATTTTTCATGGTTAGCTCCGATTAGCTTGGTTTGGTGTCGGTTTAACTTATTTTTGGAACAGTTCTTCATAGTTTTTTGGTCGGTTTGATGCTTTTATTTTATCGATTCAAGGTTTTTGGACTTCATTTGAAGCTTTTTGAAGGTCTTGAGATTGGTTTTGGAGCTTTGGAAGCAGTTTTAGGATACTTTAAATCTGAATTAATGTAGTTTATTGCTCTATTTTATCCAAGGGGTCAATTTTACAGGTTCAGTTGCTATTTAAATACTTTATGGATGTCATTTAGATAAATCTCACCTTAGGTTAAGCATATTCATTCATTTTTATATATTATAAGTGTTATAATGTATGGTATTAATGCATTACATGAGTTATTTAAAGTATGTTGATATTTTAAATATATGAAATTGGATAAGCATAATGCATGACATTCAGAGTTTAATGTCATGTATTATGCTTGGTTGATTTTCATGATTTTTTTTAATACACTTGTTATACTAATTAAGATAAAAATCAATTTGCATTGAGCATATTACATCCAGAGTTTAATATCATTGTTATATTAATGCAACGTTTTGCATGTTGCATGGTTTATTGCTTAATTATAATTTGATTTTAATTAACTAAACCATAGTATGCATATTTTAGTACTAATTAACTAATTTTATAATAGTTATAAAATTTTATAATTAGAAACCATCAACCTATAATAAAGAGTTGCATGCAAACATAGGATTTAAGGATTAATTTTATTTTATTTTAAATCATTTAAAATTAAATAGACATAAGATCACATTAATTCTAATAGGATTATAAGGGAACTACACCGGTAAAGTTCAATCTAAGGCTGGGAGTAGTTAAGGCTATAAACTATTCAGGATTACCTCGTTTGTATTAACTACAAAGTTGATCGCATCTATAGTGTCTTCAGAATAAGGTGTCCAATCTTATTCATATATTATAGACCATTTAGGCTATATACTTAAAGATCCACATTTATGTCTCTATATAAAGTTCAAGTTTACTCAAGATAACATTGAGATCTTAGTTTAATGAATTCAAGGTTATAGTATTACATTTCACTAATAATTCCACAATAACAACTTTATTGAATAGAATATGATTTTACACTACAAATTACAGGTTTTAAGACATAAATTTCAACACCAAATACAATAGAATATCTTAAGAAAGAATTTGAGATGGAAAACAAACTAGGGCTAGATGCAACAGAATTAATATAAAAAAAATATATCTTGACCCTTAAAACGTAAACAGACCATGCATAAACTTATCCAAATTGAATTGCCTCTGTTCTTTATAAGAATGATCCTCCAATTCGTATCACCAAAATGTTGTAAAATCACAAACGTTCTCTAACAGTATCCACACACGAACTAGGGATTCGACTCCTTGAATTTGAGTCTGCTAGAACCTCACAAAGTGAGAATTTTGACTTTCTTTATCTCTCTGTGAAGTACGAATTTTATGTATTTGCTTGTCTGTAAAATAAAACCTTTAAGGTCTTATTTATAGGCTTCCTGAGAATTCCTAATAAGCTTAGAAATCCTAATAATCTTAAGATTCTTAATAAGTTTCTAATTCTTCAATGGAGCTTATTAATTAATCATGTCTCCTAATAAGTTTCCAATTCTCCAATTAGACTTATTAATTACGTTTCCTAATAGGAGTCGAATTATCCAATTGGATTTATTAATGAGAAATTTGTGAGAATGGCAAAATGATAGAATGCAGTTTGGCAAATAGCAAACATAAAAAATAATTTGATTTTTAGCAAAATAGCAAAAGATATATATTTTTTAGAATTTTTCAACCGATTTTACCCCTTGATAGAATGAATATCATTTTGTTAATTACAATGTATTTGTGAACCGTAAA
>JBBPDI010077782.1:0-14732 GCA_037974545.1 Cucumis variabilis | reverse complement strand
TATCTCGAACATATTAATTCATGTATCGTTTGATTTTATTAATGAATGTTATTTTCATTTCAATCACGTTACTTATTCTATTTAACCGGGAACCAATGAATAACAAAATTCAATTCAATTAAAATTAATAATGAAAAAATTAAATTTAAAAAAATGGGGGGGCTTTTGCGACGCAGACAATCCGCGTGTCGCAGAAGGTTTTTGCAACACCGACGTCGCGGATACATTTTGTGACATGTGCATCGGGGAAGCTCTCAGCGACGTACACGTAGCGAAAAGGTTCCCTGACACACATGTCGCGGTTGCCTTCTGTGGTGCCAATATCGCGAATTCCGTCCGCTACGCACGACACCGTGCACGAAAGAATCTTTCCGCAATGTGGTACATAATGGCGTCGCAGAAACTTTCCCCAACGAGCTTTCCACGATGTGGATGCTGACGTGCCCCCGAAGTTTCCATAACTTATTGCTATGTGGAATGCATATATGGCGACGTGAGACGGCATCGGGGAAAGTTGACTTTCTTGTAGTGCTCGTCGTGGTAATAAGAGAAGCCATTTTATCTTGGATGGAGATACCTAAAGGCGCCATGCCCTTCCCCTCAATGGTTGAGGCCTTACGAGGCCAAAGCAGAATGATCACTTTACATCAAAACAAAGAAGAAAAACGCCACATGAAAATACGAGGTCAAAGCAAAGGCTCGAAGGTCGCAAATGAAACATATCCTCCCCTACCACCACTTAAACAGAAAGCCATTGCTAGCGTATCACACTCTAAGCCCATTGTAAAGAAACCAAGGGTTTACGCAGTCATTAACCCCAAGCCTCACAAGGTCTGAAAAGTGATTTTTTAAAGCATGGAATGGTAAGGTCATAAATGCTAACATACAAGAGATTGCAACAAATTGGAATGAATCAATAGTAGGAAAAAATATGCAAAATATATGTCCTTAGAGATTAAAGAGTAGGTTACTTACCATAAACCACTCTTTCAAGAAATTTTATTTTTATCCAACTCTAATGAATTTTACCGTAGTAAGTGTGGAGAAGAGGTCAAACCATAGAGAGCTTTTGAAGGAGAAAAAGACTCTTCTTGAATCTAGACTTATTAAATGAAAATGTTAGTATCATCTCATAAATATAATATTAAAAAGAATGAAATGATTGTTTCAACAATTTTGAGTAAACTTCAAGGAAACTAAAAATTCACTAATGAATGTGCAAGAAAGCTTCAACAAAGACAATTGTATAAAGTTTTTCTTTCCAAGAGATTAAAGAGTAAAAGGTGTGGTATGGGTTGCATTCGTTTTCATTGAGTAGAAAAAATAAAGAATTGAAAATTTAAGATTTTTTAGTCAAGTTAATCAGGAATCCAATCTTTTTGAATCCTTAATTAAATTGTTCAAGATTCAAGATTGATTTCAATCAAGAAATTCAATCTTTCAATGTAAACAATACTGTGTTGTTATAAAACTTGTTTTTTTTATCACAATTATTTACAAGGCATAGCAATGAATTTCAACCCAACACTTAAATTAGCAAGTTTAACAATTAAACTAATTCAAGTTTTATGTATAGCAATCAAATAAGAATTGTAAGTAAAATTTCTAGTCCTTGGAAAGAAAATTACGAAAAATTCTTAACCTTAATATCTCAATCTTGTATATCTCATACTTAAAAGAAAGGGACATTTTTAAAAATAACAAAATAAATTAAAATATTTGCAATCTATAGCAAAATTTTGGATTCTAACAATGATACTCTTCTATCCCTATAGCATATAAATGACAATCAGTGATAGAATTTGCTATAAATTGTAAATATTTTGTAAATTTTGCTATTTTTTAAAATTACCTTAAAAAAAATTAAATTTGAATTTCAAAAATTAAATTGACCAAGAATAATTCAGAAAATGAATTCAATATGCAAGAATCACAGAGGATTGCTAGAAAAAAAATCTAAAAGATTCAACAAAGATAATCATGCTCTCGAGAATGCAATTGACCAAACACCTTTTACTTAAAATACCTTAGCCTTCCATTTATGGGAAGATCTTGAAAAAATTGAAGAGAAAAATGGCAGAAATGGAGAAGAATTCTGAAATTTGAATTAAATTGTCGAGAGAAGTTGAATACAATTGCAATTTGAAGTGAAAAAATGAATTAATCGATGAAAATTATGGAAAATAAAGTATTTATAGAAAAAATTTGAAATAACTACTGCTGTGGATCGAACTCACCACCTGAAGGATGAAAAAAGGCAGAAGAAAACGTGGGAAGATGGAATTTTTTTTGGTTTTTTCAAAATATTTATAGAATGGCTACTTGAAAAATCAAGAAAAAATCAAATTGTAGACGAAGGGATTCAAAGCCATGACCTAAGGGTGGCACACACAAGCGAAAGGTGACGTGTGTCATGGATACTTTGTAATATTTACAAAAATGCCATTGGGAAAATGCTTAGGAATTCAATTCGGTGTTGTTGAGATTGGAATGCGCGACGTAGGACTTGATCAAATATGTGCAGCTGAGGCACGAACTCGCGATCTTGAGGTGGATTTTGCACGCGAGAATTGGAAAACTTTCAATTAATTATAATTTTGCCGCGGATCTTCAAATTACTCGTTTTCCTTTGTTTAAGCTCCGTTTTAGATGATTTTTGTTGCATTGTTCTTGTATCGGAGTCTATTTTTATAATTTCTATAAGAATATGAAAATAATGAGTATAAGCATGCATGAGGATAGAATTAAAAGTAATATTATCGATCTATTCTAGTCCTAACAAGGTCATCCACCCTTCTTGCCAACAAAGCTCTCCTCTTCATTCCAAAATCTAAAATACTTCCTTGAACGATCTTCCTCCTCCTTCTCCTCTTCCTCCTCGTTAGAAAGATCTTCCTCTTTATCTCTCTCCTCCTCTTTCCCCTCGAACGATCTTCCTCCTCCTCCACCTCCTCTTCTTTCCATCAAAACGCCCCTCCCCTATCTTCTTCCACACAACCTCCTACTCTTCAACCTACCACCTCTCATAGGTAGTGAACCCTTGTGCCACCTATTGACCTTTCGCCTCCACTCTCATTTCCCATCCAAGCAACTACTTTCACATGACCTGATCTGAACAAGTCTTTACCTAACTTGAACAAGCCTTTACCTGATCCATAGGCCCTAAATGAAGTGATAATCCTACTACTTGAAGGCGAGATGCAAATGATGCCCCCGCCTCCTCTTATTGTTATCCATATTTCTAAAGGTGATGAAATGCATCATAAGGCAGCAACCATCACCGAACCACAGTAGAGAGGTGAGTCTTGACCTTCTTTTATTAAACCCATTTGCCAAGGGAAAACAAACTGTCCTTGGTGCATGTAATTCTCTATTTGTGTACCACCAACGCGATAAAGACCCTACGACAGGAATGGTGAACAAAGAGTATGCGTGATGTCCTAACCTGAAGAAAGGAAGTTTGGTTGAGGAGGAATCCTTGCTGAGAATTCATTTTTAAATAAAAATATAGGACATCCTACGAGGAAGAGCGCAAAAAGGGGAAAATACGACGCAAAGAGGAATACTCGTCTAAGTTATATCGCGTGAATATAAGCAACACGATAAGAACAAGTAGCAAGGAAGAAGCCTGTATTAGATGTCAAGAGTTAGACGTTTAATGCAGTAATGCGAGAAGATGTGTCCTGTTGACAAGACTAGACAACTCTATGAGGAGAAATAAATTTTGGTTGCTTTTCGAGAAGATAAAGAAAGTCGGGCAACTTAAAGAGTTTGACTTTCCAAGGAGATAAGGTTGACTTCTCAAGGGAACATCCAATCATTGCTAGAATTTTAGCCTACGTGTCGAGTTCAGGTTGGTTCCATGGCACGATGAATCGACAAGGAGACATGTGTAAATTATAAAGCAACCCTTGGATGTAGGACGTCCCTATAAAAAGGTCCAAAGGCAAAAAAAAAAGGGAGTTTTTGTTCGAAAAAGTTAAACTTTGGATGAAAATGAAAAAGGGAAATTCAGAATGTTAAACAACTAGTCAAAGGAACCACTAGGTAAGAAGAGGAATCCAATAGCAGAGAAGGAAGGATTCGAGGCTAAGTATATGTATGAGTGATGAAACAATATTCGACGTGATTTCTAAGTTGACATTTATTGTTGATTCTTTTCTATGGTTATTTACGAATTGTGAATAAATGTTGCAAGGGATTCGTCCTAAACCCAAACAAGTATCTTTGTGACAATGTTTGTTTCTAAGGATTCCTTATAGGTAGAATATCCATGAATCTTTAATCAATGGAAGAAAGGTTTATATAGATGACTTCCATAGATAGTTAATATTGTGTTTGTAAATTGGAGGCGTGAAAAAAGTATTCTGTTAATGATTATTTGAAAGTATTTCTTTGTCAATGTTTATTATATGATATTGTTACTAGTGTGATATTATGTAAGAAATATAAACTGAGAGCTAACCTCTCTAGTTACCATTTGTAATGATGGCATATCGAGAGAAGATAAGACCTATCATGTGATGCTTGGTGTTTGTGAATCTCAGGTCTAGGCGAGGTTGTAATAGATGCTAGTTAAGTGTGAATCTCAGGTATGAGAAAGAGTGAATGTCACGATGCCTAGTGGAAATCCCATGCAACTCGCTTGACACTGGTTAAGTTTGAAACCCAAGTTCCAGCGAGGGGAGAATCCCAGACCTCGGTGATGAGCATGAATTACGAAATGATCTAAGTGTGTGATACTTGTAACGCTTGTGGTACTGATGGTTAAAATGTTTGTGTTTTAATGCGATAGGATTTACGCGATGCAATTTGATCTTACTATTGTTGTTTCTATTGTGTTTTCCCCAAAGAAAGGTTTTCTCAAATCCATCACTCACTAAGTCTATTTGACTTATGTTTTAAGTTTTCCCCTCCCCAGGTTGTCAAGAGTTGAAGCCAAGCGAAGGATGGATATCAGACGTTGTAATCTAGTTAAAGAAGGAAGACAGAAGTTCTTTGTAGCATTATACGACTTGATAGCTGTGTTATCTTATCTCGCGTCTAAGGAGCCATTTGGAAAGCACATTGCTCCTTAGCATAGGTGGCCCAACTCAGATGGAAAGCGAGTGCAATACCCAGACTGGTAAGGCCAAGACAGAGAGCCAGAGAGCTGAGCTAGGAAAAGGAAGCCTAAACGTTGCCAAAAATATTGATGTTGGATATGCAATCGAGGTGAAAGGTGAGGTGTCACTTTTACACCTCTAAGTGCCACCAATAGAAGCAGCGTTTGATGGTGCAAAGAGAAAAGGGTCACTAGGATTTTCTCTCGAGTTGGGATGTTGATGACTCGAGGGGAAGGGGTTGAAGAAAGGGAACCTTGGATCCTTAAAGACCTTGGCAAGAAGGGTTGCACATTTACAAGAGAAGAAGGATGACAAGAAATTAGTTATGGTCTTAGAGAGCAAAAGAGTCGAAGAGTCGATTCGAAGATTGAAAGGTTTCACACCTCTAATACCCCGTCTCAAGAAGCAACATTAGGCAGTGGTGAGGAAAAAGGGGTAGCAATTAAAGCAAAGGCCAAGTATTAGTGCCAAGAGAGTTTAAAGAGTTGAATTTGTAAATTCTAAACCTTGTAAAAGTGTTAAGTTAATAAAGAGAAGTTTCATACTCATTCCATTGTATTATCTTGTGTCTATTGCGTAGTGGTCAAAAAGTTAAAGAGAACCTAGTGTCAAGGATACGATAATGAAAATTAAAGTTGTTGTATTCCGCTACTTTGTGTTCAGAAATCTTGGCGTATAAGCCTTGCGTTTAAATTGAAGAAAAAGAGAAAATTTGTTCAGCTTACT
Source organism: Cucumis variabilis (assembly GCA_037974545.1). Taxonomy (NCBI): domain Eukaryota; kingdom Viridiplantae; phylum Streptophyta; class Magnoliopsida; order Cucurbitales; family Cucurbitaceae; genus Cucumis; species Cucumis variabilis. The sequence continues at coordinate 8,901 of JBBPDI010077782.1, read as the reverse complement.
AGACGTTTAGCGCATTACCTCGCAAGAATAGTACGCAATAAAAGTCTAGGTGGCACACCTCCACTTGGTTGTGGAAAGCGACTTTTAGGAGGGGAGTGAAACTGTAGCAAGTGAGACAAGTTGCTCTACGCCCAATAATGACAATCCACTAAAATCCATGGTGTAAAGTGATGGCGAACATAGAGTTTATTGAAGGCATAATTTATAAGTCTATGTTTGATCATTTGGAGTAAATGCTCGTAGCACAAACGGACTACACCGAACAGATTGATGCATTAAAGAAATCAATAGAAAAATGCTCAAGGAAGCTGCCAAATCCCAGCATTCCCAAACTCAACCTAAAGAAACATCTGTCCAAATGCAAAGGAGATCAGACGCATTGGAATGTTAACTGAGATCTCTTTGAGTGCAACAAGCTCAATTATCTTAAGAAGTCTCAACTTTCACTATCACACCCTTGCCCTGCATGCAACCTTACTAGCCATGCGAGATGTGATATGATCTTAAGTTTTTTATCGCATTATGAGTAAAACCACTCAACTTGAGGTCCTTAAGCTTTGTTTAATCGCCTAGTAGCTTCTTTGACTTAACTTGCAACGCATAATCAAACTTAGGCGATATAAGCACTTAACACAGAGAAGTAAAAGAACTTAAACTTTTATTGACTTAACTATGCGTTTACATTACTTAACAAAAATACATAAACAACACTATATCTTAAATTAAACCCCTTGGTAGCCGCTTCTCGCCTAGCAAGGTTCTCACTCTTTCCTTACTTTGGCTTTACCATCTGAAACCTTGAGGTAAAACTTGAAATACCTTTCATGAAATACCTTTCACAAGAACATCAAATTGCTTAAACATACATTTAACAAAAATACAAATTAGTCAATAAACATTCCTTTCATCAAGAAGCCGAATCATCCTCTATGCAAGGATTCATCAACCCGTGTTTAGACTATTGTGATGGCCTTCTCATCAACAACATCTGAGAATATCCTGATTCATTTCTTGTTGCTTAGGCTGAAGCACAATACACATCGTTTATGTATTGTCTCGCATCATTCACCATGCACACCTTTTATACATGGTTTTCGTTCTCTTTATGTGCACATAATAGTTAGCTCATTGATAGAAGAAGACTAATGGTCTGAACACCATTTCTCAATCATTTACATCATATGAAATATACTTGAAACATAGCATAAGTTTTTCATATAAATCTCTTTGAAAACATATGCATATTTAATTTAGAAAGATTTTAAAGAAAACCTTTCAAAACGTATGAAATACTTTGAAGGAAAACACCCACACAACTTAGAAACTCAGACTCCAAATGCTTCTTTTCTTCTTCTTCTCACGTAGTTACTTTAGCAGCACTTCAACCCTTAGTTTTTCTCTTTAATCTTTAAGAGTAACAATACTCAACAATCTGACTAATCCTAAAATGGATTAGTCACCTTTAAACTCTTGTCATTTTGGAAACTCCTACTCTTAGTGGTGTACGTACAAGCTTAAGGTTTAACTTATAATGCTTACCTTAAACTTCTATACGTGGTCTATTAAGTCCTTCGAAAATTTTCCAGAAGTTTTCCTACTCCTTATCGCCTAGTCTTCAGTTTAGCTGCATTCTAAGGTTTCCTCGCCTAACTCTTCATCTCACAATAGACTTCAAACGCTTGCTTCTTATCACTTAAATCCAATCAAAATGCGTTCTCCCAACACTTAGTTAAATTTTAACCTTTCTTAGGTACGAGTCTCACGCTCACTTCATTTGTCATCTTACAGTCATAAAGGATGCAGCAGATGAACACGTGATGTCATACCCGCCTCGGATACCTGCTTGCTTATCCCGAGACGTGGCATGATGTGAGCCAAAGACATTTACCTTCAAAACAACCTCAATAAACATGACATGGAAATGTAAAACAATCAACAATGAAAGTCTTTTAACTTGAAATACCTTTAAACCATAGTGTGAACCACTTGAATTACTTTTAAAATGTAACATGGATAATGAACAAAACAAGAATATATAAGTATTTGAATGATCATAAAACTATTTTGAAACAAAACAATATCCTTGCATAATGAAAACTAAGTTGGCCTGGAAGTCGTATGTTCAGCATGAGGAGATCTATAATCTATACCAAGAAAGTGGAAATACATTTTGAAAGGGTAAGTCGAAAGACTTAGTGAGCAACGGTTTTAAAAAACAAGTTGTCATAAACATTTTAGTATAAAATTGGAGCTTGATACATTTATTAGTAATTAATCATAACATGAAACTTGAACATTTACGTAGCTTTTGGAAGATAGTCCTCCATAGCCACGCACAGTATTTACCTCTTCATCCGAAGATGGAACAATTGATGGGTAGCTAACCCTCCCCCTTTAAGGCATAACAATATACCCTTTCTCATTGCCCATAGTTAAAAATAAGTTCGTCAATTGTACCATCAGCATGGAGTTAACCAAATGTATACAATAGGTCTCAAGAAATATTCGGGCATCCATAAAAACATTTGAAAACATGAAATATTTCCTTGAAAGTACTTGAAATATTTTCTTGAAATCATGAAATTATAACATAGCTTGGAAATAACATTTTAGTAAACATTTATCAATAGCATGCCTTGTATAAGAATTTGAGATCATGTTTAGCAAATCCTTTTACGAGCTCTAGCTTGTAAAGCCTAAAACATGTTTAATAAATACTTCATCATGATGTTACTTACAATCCATTACTTGTAAGCTTGAAAACATGTTTAATACATAGTATTCAAAAATATTTTGTTACTCACAATTACTTAAATATAGCCTTGGTCTCGAGAATTTCTCCTAATCCTCATTGTCCTAAAACTTTTATATTTTATCTTTAATTAATTTGTTGAACATAAAAATATCTAAAACTTCCTTAAAATTCCCAGAAATATCAAGAAATCCCAAAACCATTCGAAAACAGCCCATTGACATGGTGTAGGGGGCTGGCCACGCTCGCATATCTTGCAGCCTATCGTGTCCTAACCTCACTGAGGTGAGGTGTGGACCACGTGCTAACCTTGCAAGAAGTGTTGTGCGCGTGCTTTCCACCTACCCAGTGCCCCTCGCATGCGTTGGTGCTCCCCGCAGAACATATGCCGCGCTAACCTCTAAGGTAGTGTCATGCACGTAGTCTAAGCGCATGCTTTGTCGATCGACTGTGCCATGACCTTGTCATGTGCGTGCAATCTGATCCAAAATAAGCTCTGTAACCAAAACACCAAACCCTTCTCACCTACACATGCATGAATCATAGCCACTACCCAGACATTGTTTTGCTTCCAGAATCATGACCCATCTTTGAAAAATCATAACTACAAATCCATAATTTTTTGACAAAACATCTTTCAACAAGTTTATTCTAAATTGTCTTAAATTTCTTACCTCAAAATTTTGAAGGAATATTGCAAGTAATGAGTCCTGTAGCCCTCTGGAAGTACACCTTGCTCAAATTTACCTAAGAAATTACCTTTCCGCCTTCTCTTGATCAAAACACAAATCTTCTTGATTCCAAAATAACCAGCAACCCTCTCTCACAAACTATACTATATTTCTGAACTTTTAAAAAACTAATTTAAGTGATTTTACATTAGTGATGTGAGAAATTTATTACCGAAGCTAGACTATTTATAGAGTCCCTTACATGCGATTAAGATGACACTTAATCCTTGATTAGACTCACCTCAACAACTCCTTCACATCCTCCTTGGAAACAAAAATGCATGATGACATGGGTTAGACACGTGGACTTACTTTTAATGGAAAGCCCTCATCATGCCACATACTTGTCCTACTTATATGGCTAACATCCTTGGCCTTCCTCACATCAAGCCTTGGTTGCATAGCCTCTTCTGCCTAGCTAACCTCCCAACATTTGGTCCCAAGCCTTCCTCGTGTGCCATCAACCTTCCTCGCCTACAAACCTTCTTCATGTAGGGTCTTTCGCCCAACTAACCTCTCAAGGGCTTCCTCGTGTGGTCCTTGGTTCCCAAAGACAAGCCTTAAATGCCTAGCTAACCTTCATTCCTTTCTTGCCTAGTCATCCAAACGCCTAAGCATCATCTTTGGAGGTTAATTTTCTTACTTGGCCGCCTACTCTATGACCAAACGTCTATCTTTTAGAGTTTTTTAAGCCTCTTCTTGCTATCCAATGATACCCTTTTGGAGGTTCTTTGGCCTTTCTTTGATGCCTATACAACCTCTAAACAACTTATGACCTAATTTTGACACTTTGCCAAAATTTTCAACTTTTCTCTTATTCTCAAACCTAAAACTTAAATTCCAAATTTTTTTACCTTATTTTCCAATAAATTTCATTTTCTCTTATCCTTGACTAATATTAATAAATTTCAAAGGTTAAAGAAATTTTAGGTTTTACACGTGATCGGCAATTTCAAAAGATGATGGAATATACCCACGCGATCTTTGTCCAACGTGTGCCAACATCAATTAGACCTCAAGGCACTGCTCCAACTTCCTCAACAAGCAAACCTTGGTGATTTTAAACCCTGCCAAGATAATTAAATTTGGGGGTGCCTCTGACTTTTGTAGTTTTTTATTTTGCCTTTTGTAACTCTTGTTCTTTTGTATTTATATACATGTAATCATTCAATTATCTAAGTACAAATTTTCTTCTTTCATTGCATTGTGCATTTTTTGTTGCTTGCTTTCATTTTCTACATTCTTAACGTTATTTCTTTTTGTTTCTTGCAAGGACAAGTTCAATGATATTATCTATGCGAAGAATAACACACTATATTCGATGATTAGTCTTTATGTGTTGAAACTTACTTTGAACTTATTTCTGGGATTCTTTAGGCGAGAAAGCTTTACCTCAAACTACTTTTGTAAAAATTTTCTGAGTTCAACTTAACATTCACTTTTCAGCAATGAGGCCCTTGCTATGTTTAAAAAAATTGAGAGTGTGCAAGGTCGGAGCTAAAGCGTTAAAAAAATAAAAAACAATTCTTGGCATTTTAACAAAGTTAAAACTATATAAAGAAAAACTAACTTCTTCTTCATTCAATTTCAATTGAAATAACATCTCCAATGTTGTCACTTCTTCAATAAAAATAAAGAGCAAAGCTTCAAAAACAAAAACTTTGAGAGTAAATAAATAAGTTACAATAAGAGTTATAGTTGAGGAGAGAAACGAATTTATAAAATAACAATGATTTACCACTCAATGCCAAATACAAATAAATAATAAATTTTATCGCCAAAAGGAACAAAAAAATTTCAGAACAAAAGCTATTTCTAAAAATTGAAAATAAGATTTTTTTTTTTTCAAAATGAACAATAGTGTTTTCCATCTTAAGCTTGCTGCATTTAGAAACCAAAAATATTTTCACAAGTTGTCCATGTGATATAACAATTATAAGTAAGTTAATCCTTCATAGGTTGTTCGTAATCTCGGCTAAGTCAAAGTATCGTTTTACCTCGATACGACATCTTTCTCCTTAAGTTCCACCGATCCACATTTTGAAACTGTAAGAATAGAACACGAGCTATGTCTCAAGCATCTTATATAGACAAAATGTCTATACGAGAGGGTGGGGCCCCTTGTTTAAGACTTGTAATCAGTCTTTAAGGGAACAACCTATATACTATCTCTAAAATAGGTCAAAGTGAATTTCATCTTGCACCCTATGTCCCTAGCTATCCACCCGTTCTTACCTCTGAAATAGGAGGTTTATTAGGCCAGTGTTGTTGAGTTTTCCTCACCTATATAGATCTAAGGATAATTCCGTATGAACAGAAGTTCATAGATAGTTCAGGATTAAGATTAAGTAACATATGATACCTTTTTATGAAATAGTCAGTTTTATTAAAGTTAACGATGTTACAACTTTAGGGTTTAGGGTTTAGGGTTTAAAAGTGACTATTTCATGGTTCCAGTCTTTTGTAAACTCCTTACATAGTGTGTTCCCACTTCTATGTCTCTACATGAACGAATCAGGATCACAGCATTTGTACTAACTACAAAGCGGGTCGCACCCATAGTATCCCCAGAATAAGATGTTCAACCTTATTCGTATACTATAGACCATTTATGTTATACACTCGAACTTGATCCACGTTCATGTCTTTACGTAAAGTTCAAGTTTACTCAAAATTAGCCTCGAGACCTTGGTTTATTGGCTTTAAGATTATAATATCAATAACAACTTTATTGAATAAAATATGATTACAAACTACCAGTTTTAGGACATAAATTCCAACATAGCTTGCAATGAGCTTTTTATCAAGAATAAAAGTATTTTTCGACCCCTACGGATCTGTCTTCTTCTTCTCCTATGTCTCTTTGTTTTTCCATTGATCGAATGTAACTTTAAATTTGATAATCTGTTTGCACAATTCAAAATTTCATTTCTTAACATCTTGAGCTTATACATTGTAAACTTAATCATCTACATATATCCAAATAAAGTGGAAGATGGAAAGGTTCTTTGGTTGTGTAATAACATACTACATTATGTAATATCAATTATGAAAAATGAAAGAGTTACATTATGACCTAATAACATAAGACATTAACTAATATGAGTTATGGAATTAAAACCCTTATTTTAACAAGGAGATGAAAAGTTAACGAAGTGTAAACCTCGTTGAATGTGAAAATGACCACAAACATTATATCTATGTGAATGACAAAATTACCAATTCTAATGAAAAGGGTAAAATTGGGCTAAAAAGTTTCTTCACATCCATCCTTTATATATAGTAACAACGTGTGCTATGCACTTGAAAATCACATACGAAAAAATTATCATTTTAACCTAATTTTACAAAATTAGAACAACCATTTCAATATTTCCATATTTATATCCTTTTTTATATTCACATCGTAATAAATGAAAAATGAATAGTAAATTTCTATCTCAAAATTTATTTTTTCTGTTAATTATAATTTTAAATGAAATTGTACTTTTTTTTTAATGCAAATGTGAAATTAAATACTTAAATGACATAGGCATGCGCAATTACTATAAAAAAAGGTTCAATAAAATAAATATTATAATTATTTTTATTTTATTTTTTTTCTAAAAGAATGTGATTAGGTAAATCATTAATTAGTACTTAAACAACTTAATTAATTTGTTATACATTATAGTGAAGATTTTTTTATATTCTTATTAAAAAAATAAATATACACAGACTTGAATCTACATTTTTAAAAAATTTTGAGTTGTAGCTTGAGGCCATAAAGAAATAATGATTTGCGTGGCAAATATCTTATAAATAATATTCATGGGTCATAGAAAAGCAATATTATATTCATGGATCTAGAAAAGTAATATTATATACATATTTATATTTTTAAATATCAAAGCCCATAGATCTCACATTCATTTGTTCACAAATTTTCTATCATTTACCATGCTACTGTTACCCTTCTTTAGATTTCTCACGACTCATGCTTTCCTTGTCAATAATATTTTATTGACGACACTTAATTGACAGTTAATTATCATAACTATTGCACAAACAAAAATACATCTTGTCGGTCACTAACAATAATTATTACTTTTGTAACAAAATTAAAAATACTATAATTTCTTGTTCATCTCTCATTGTTTTCTTCTTTTGATGTGCTAATTTCTCGCTGCATTTTTATTTATCTCTTTGCAACAGAAGGTAAATTGAATATCTAAACTCACAAGTTGTAAAGTAAAAACGCTCTATTAAATTGAGCCTATAATTTTTGTATAATTAGATTAGAGATTGGAGTGAGTTATGTTACTTTTGTGATACTTAGCTTCCAATGAGTTTTTTCTTCAAGAATAAAAATCATCTTCGACCTCTCCAAATTCATCTTTCTTCTTCTCCTATGTCTTTTTGTTTTTCTATTTATCGAATGTATCTTTGAATTTAATTTGTTTGCACAATCCAAATTTCGTTTCTTAACATCTTGAGCTTATACGTTGCAAACTTAACCATCTAATCTGTATATATCCAAATAAAGTTAAAGATAGAAAGGTTGTTAGTTGTGTAATAATATATAGCATTATGTAATATTAGTCATGGAAGATGGAAAAGTTACATTATAGCCCAAATAACAGAGCATTAACTAATATTGATTATGGAATCAAAACCTTTTTTTCTTTAAGTAAGGAGATGAAAAGTTAACGTAAAAATTATCACAAACATTAAATCTATGTAAATGACAAAATTGCCACAGAAGCAGGCCTAAGAAAAAGTAATAATGAAAGGGTAAAATGACCGAAGTTAAAAAGTCTCTACTTCCATCCTGAATGTGAAAATTATCACAAACATTACATCTATACGAAAGACGAAATTATCAATTCTAATGAAAATGGGAAAATGGGGCTAAAAAGTTTCTCCATCCTTTTATATAGATACTATAGGTACATACTATAGATAAGGGGCAAGGTAGGGTATAGGAACTAAGCTTTAATTAACTAAGATTCAACTACGTATTGTGTGGGAACATTAGGTCGTAGCAGCTTAGAACTCCTAAAAGAACTTAACAGACTAAGTAGGTGTAAATTTCTGAAAGATGCAGCCGCATTACTGTTGGTGTAAAGCCTAGAAGTTTTTTAATTTAAATTCATGTTCACCACAACATAATTATTCTGTCACTTTCGTTTTCTTTAAGACTCATTCTTGAACAACTTAAGCTATTGTTAGTCATGTGGATTATGTGGATTATATACTTTGAACACTTCAAGATTATTACATCTTCGATAGTGTGTGCTTGCATTTGGACCTCACTTATTTTTATTTTTACCACACACACATTTGGTCAAACAATAAGCAGTAAAGTGGTTGGAGAAGACTGAGATTCAATTTCTAAACAATTTTCAGGTGAAATAGGGGCTGACCAGTTTCTTCGAT
>JBBPDI010077759.1:0-14737 GCA_037974545.1 Cucumis variabilis | reverse complement strand
AAGCTTTACTTTGGAAATTTTGGTTATGTAAAACAGGGCCCGATCTTAAATTTGTTTTCTTTGAGAGTACGGTTTCAGATGAATTTAGTATTTTATGTAAATCAAGGTCTTTTGTTGAAATTAATGACTTTGACTTAGTTAGAAAAGTTGGGTCGTTACACATGTGCTCAAGCTGCACGCATGACTTTGCTTTTGAGGTTAGCTCTACGTACACGGTGTGCGGGGAGCACAACGCATAGGTTAGGTGGCAAGAACACAAGCGACAACCCCTTATTATGAGGTTAGCACGTGACACATGGCCCATCTCAGAAAGGTTAGCACACGACAAGGTCTCAAACTATGCCCGCGCAGCCAGCCCCATTCACCATGTCAATAGGCATCGATGGGCTGTTGTTGAGTTGTTTTGGGTTGCCTTAATTTTTTTTGAAAATTTAAATGAAGTTTTGGCTATTTTCATGTTCAAGGAATTAGTTAAGGATTGAATATAAATTATTCAAATCAAGGAAGCTTCAGAGGAATCTCACGACCAAGGCTTGATTCAAGTGACAGTGAGTGACACCATGATTTCTAAAGTATTTGTTAAACATGCTTTTAAGCTTTATAAGCAATAGCTTGTGGAATGATTTACGAATATGATTTCTAAGTTCTTATTTCAAGTGATAAATGTTTATAAATTGTTACCATGTTTGGATAATTTCATGATCAAGGAAATATTTCAAAACTTTCAAGGAAATATTTCAATGTTTTCAAATGTTTTTATCTATGCCCGAATATTTTATGAGACCTATTGTATACAGTGGTTAACTTTATACTCATGGTAGGGTTGACGAGCCTATAGTTTATAGGCCATCAGAAATGGTATATTTTTATACCTTAAAGAAGGGGGGTTAGCTACCCAACGACTATTTCGTCTTCGAACGTTCGGACGAAGGGACAAAACTGCCTATGGCTATGAAAGACTGTCTTCGAAAAGTTATTCAAATATTTCAAATTTCATGTTATGATTGTTTCCTAAAAAGAATGTATTTAAGCTTCGGTTTTATACTAAAATATTTATGAAAACCTGTTTTGTAAAACTGTTTCTCACTAAGTCTTTTTCTTACCCTTTCAAAATGTTTTCCCTCTTTCCAAGTACAGATTGCGAATCTTTGCATGTTGAATTTACATCTGTCAGGCCAACTTAGTTTTCGTTATGCAAGGATATTGTTTTGAAATAATATTATGATTGTTCAAATATTTATATCTTTATGTTTTTTTTAATTTTCCATCATATTTTTTAAAAGGATTTCTTATGGGCTACACTATGAATTTCAAAGTATAATTTAACTGTTTATTTTAATGAAAGACTTTTGTTGTTTAAAAGTTTTTCAATTGTTCATGTCATGTGTCAATTGAAGTTGTTATGAAGGTGAATGACTTTGTCTTGCTTTGCGTCTCATCTTGGATCGAGCAAGCAAGTGCTCGGGACAGGGCGTGACACATATTCTCTTCAATTTACAAAGTATTACTATGATATCTTATTGTAATTGGTTCAAATCACTCACACGTATCGTTTTTTCACACCGAACTTAATTTGTTTTAGTTTGTAATTTTGTTTTCTTAAATTCATTCATAAATATGTTATGATAGGTTCTAATGATTCGACTCAGCTAGCGTCTAGGTTAGGGTTATGCAATAAAAGATTCATGTCTTACATATGTGTTGCTAAATGCATAATGATCAATGCTTAGTACAAGTTTTTCTCACGCTTGTCCAAGTCTAAGTAAAATGAGAGGTTTTCTAGGTAAGCAAAGGTTAAACACCAGGAATTTTTATCAAATTTAGTTATAACGTTTACTCTAAATTTCAAGCGGTATAAATTTTATACAATATGAGTATAAAACTATACTAATCTAGTTATTTACAAAGAGAATTCTATAAAGGTGAATGGAATGGGATTATAGTAGAATGTAAACTAACTTGTATTGAGAAAGATGAAAGAATATTTTTGTATTCTAGGCGATCTAAGCCATGCGATATGTTCTTGATGCAATATAGATCACTTAACCACTTCTATTTAAGGCGAGCAACCTCTGAGCATCTAAACACCATACTTGTTCTCCTTTCGAAAGACAAATAATTGGAGACCAAACGTCATAATAAAGTTTTCTTTCAAACTCCATCTACGCGTGTTTAACAATGTCCTCAATACCTACTCTCTCGAGTAGTTGGTGACGAACATTGGCCAAGTAATTTAGTTAAGCTCAGGCTAAACACGATGAGTTTTATAATTAATGAATCCTTTCAAGCACTTAACATACACTTAAACTACTTAAAACACTTCAACAAAATGAACAGTCAAGAAATGGGAGAGAGATAATGGATAAAACATGCATTGCATTGATAATGTAGGCCTCTTGACCATAAGGACAAGAATATTCATACAATACATTACAAAATACAAAAAGGGAAAGTAAAGAAATGTGTCAAGCTGCAAATTGCATTCTCATGCATTCCTTGGCTCTCTTACAAGTCAGAAGGTGTGAAATCTTAAATTTTGGTAAAGGAAAGAGAAACTTTAAAAGATTTGGTTCTAAGTCAAGTGTTGTTGAGTTTAAGTTTAGAAGAGATTCAAAAGCGTCATGTAAGTGTGTTTTGGTAAGTGGAAAGTAAGAAGAAAAACTAAGGAAGGATGGAAGGGTTGAGGGTGTTTTGAAAGAAGGAATCTTGGGGTAAAGGCTTCAGGACTCAATCCTGTTCGACCGAGATAAGAGTCAGAGTAAAGGCAGAAGTGAAATTTTGGTGCTCTCGAGGCTATGTAAACTCGAGAAAGCTTAAGAGGTTAAGATCTCGAGAAATTTCAATCCATGTTTGGCCGAGATTAGAAGTTTAAAGCAAAAGGTGAAGGAAACTCGAGCTATTTTAAGGCTTTATTTGCTCGAGATTAAGGTCAAGAACCAAATGCTCGTCCTGTCAAAAAAGGACCAAATCTCTATGGATCTCGAGTCAATCTCGATCAAGATCACTTATTAGACGAGTGACAGACATTGTTACAAAAAAAAATTTACGTACAAGTTTAGCATTTATCAGAAGTATTTAGGGTTTTTAAAGATAGTTGCCCCTATTTCTCTCATTTCTCACCATTTTCAGCTTAAGAGAGAAGAGTAGAGAAAAGTGTGATCATGGTTGAGTGTTCTTGAAAGTTTAAAAGCTATAGCAAAGAGTTTTTTGGCCAAGCATCAGTTGGGTGTTTGAGCAAGAGGCATCTGCGAAGTTATTTATCTTTGGAGAGTTAGAGCTAAAGAGTAAGGGTTCAGAGCCCAAGGTTTAAATCAAAGTAAGTTAAATCTTTTATTCTTTGTTTAAGATGATTTAGAGCAAGTTTTCAAGTTCTGGTTTGTTGATCCAAACTGTAAATCTGATTAGGAGTGCGTTGGAGCTAGGACAAGCTTGGTAGAAATGGTTCTCAGCAAGACAAGGTTGTCAAAACTTCATAAGAGTTCAAGGTGAGTTAAAAAGGGGCTTCCTTGAGAAGAAAGAAGGATAAAGAAAGAAGTTAAAGAGATTTTAGCATGGTTGAAACCAATTTTTTAACTTGAGTTTTCTTGTTATTTTCAAGACAAGAAGAAATAGGTCTCTAAGCCAAGAACCTAGCCAAAAGTTGTGATTGACAAAAATGATTTTAAGTTGACTTGTTATCAAATGATTAAAGCATGATTCAATGATTTCTTGTGTGAGTGATAAAATTAATTTATTAAATGTTTCCAAAGCATGTGCTTTAAGTAAATGTTTTAAAAACTTATGTTTAAAGTAAATGTTTAAAATGATGTTTGAGCTTGGTTTGAAGAAATGTTTAAGCTGAATGTTGAGTTGTTGGATTTATGAATGATTTCTAAAGCATGAGTTAAGCTAAACTAAGTTTCTAAAATGTTATGCTACATATGTTTGAAATCAAACTTGTTTTATCAAGTTATGTTTATGCAAAGAGATGTTAAAGCATGTACATGAGTTTACTGACGAGGTTTATAAGCAAGTATATTAAGTTAAGTTTCCAAAGTGTTTGAGTTGAAGAATGATTTCAATATGTTTTAGACTATACCCCCATTGTTCTAAGATATATAACAACCATTCGGGGGATATTTCGTGTGCACGGAGGTTCCTTTGATGGAGGGTATTCAGTAGATACCTCAAATCCATCATTGGTACATATTAAGGAGATGGGCTTCTACAGATGTCTAAGTTCCACCCATAGAGAGTGAGGGCATGTATGAATGCTAATGGTTCCATCTCATTGTTTATAACTATAACGAGTGAGGGCACTATCGATGCCTTAGATTCTATCTCGTAAGTATTGTATCACAAGTTGAGCGCTCACAAGAGTGCCTCATATTCCATCTTGGTGATTCATATGGTATAGCAAGTAAAGAGAAAAAATTGTTTCAAAAAAGAAAGAGCTAACATGGATTAGAAAGTAAAGATTTGTTTTTTAAAGCAAAAAAAAAAGTTTTTTAAAAGTAGAAAGTGTTTATGTTAAGAGAGATTTAAATATTTTATGTTTTATGATTATGTTTCATGAATTTCTTATATTAAAGATTGAATGTTTCTAGGGCAATTTTGCAAAGAAATTCTTAAAAGGGTTTGAAGGTTAAAAGTAAAAAGGTCAACTGGTGTCGTTCAAGAGAAGAGCGATAACGCTTGGCTTCACACTGCCATCTTAGGCCTAGAGAGGAGGTGCTCAAGACGAGATATGAGTGAGAATGAAGGGTGAGCTTCCTCTCTCGAATCTCTCTCTAAGCTGTCACTCAGACATTAACCAGAGAAGAGGTAGAGGAAGACCTACTACTATAGATGGTGAAGGACTCTAAAACTTATCCTTTCACCAGTCTCCTTTGTATATTGTTTATGTTGGAGTTGACTTCTTTTATAAGCATACTTTAGGTCAAAAATTAATTATGCTATGTTGCACATTCGTTCTTGCCTATGTTGCACAATTCTCCTTGCCTACAAATGATAGTGCAAAAAGTAGTCATTTCTTGTCACATAAGTCCCAATTACTACTCTTGTCTTCTAGGCAATCATCTCGCCTAGTGATGTATTGGCATATCACCTTACGACTTATCATGCAACTTCTTATTGCTGAGTTCATGTGTGTAATCCTCACTTCATTTCTTCTTTTCACCATCTTGAGTGGAAAAACACTTGAAAGCATAGTTAATCAGGCGTGTTAACTTATGTAAGGTGCATTGTCTTGATATTAAAATTATGCACTAAAAGCTACGTGTTTTGATTTTTTATCTCACGTTTTGACTCCATTATTTTACCTAAAAGACCACAATAACTGGTATTTTCTACAAGTTATCACATACAAGTCATGAAAAATGCACATAATTCAGCAACAGTAGTGGACACATTCTTCGGTTGATATGCTAAAAGATCAATAGAGATAAGTAGATGTAGCAAAATGTAGCAATTGTGTGTTTTAAGACCTGATATTTTTTTGTCTTTGTTATTCATACATCATGAAATATTAAAAACTAATCCATTAGGAAACCTAACTGATTTCAGAAACTTACAAAACGTAATTTGCTCACTAGTAGTCAACGTGTACGTTGAATGTGCCTTCTTACAAATTTGTTACCAACTTCTCTTTAGTGTAAATCCTTTCTTATTTCCAAATCTTGTTGATCTAATTGAGTATTTGTGGTATATTTCATTTTTTCTTCAATATTCAACAATGTGCCAACCAAGTTGTAACAAACATTTTTTTAATATGCATTATATTCAGTTTATGACGTAATAGTAGTCTAGACAGTAAGGAAGTTTGAAAAAGATACTTATTTTAGTTCAATTGAGAGTTTCCTTTCTTTTCTTTTCTTATCTTGCTTCAATGGATGTTTGCTCATAACTAAAAAAGTTTAATGAATCTAGTTGTTGTAAGATATCATTTCCGCTCATTGCAATTGGAGGAGGCCTACGCTCTACCTTTCCATCATGTTGCTTACTTCAACACTAAATGTGGTTTTCTGGAAGATAACAATGATGTCTCATGAAAGATATTTTTTCTCTTATCCCGAATGATGATTTATCTTCCATGCATATGGGACATGCTTAATAGCCTTTTGTACTCCACTCGAATAAGTCATCATATGCAAGGAAGTCATTAATGGTTCACAAGAAGGTTTCATATCATTGAAAGAACTCATTGATAAGAGAATCATAAGTACGCACATCAATAGTCTATAACTGTTTCAATTCTTCAATCAACAGTTGTAGGTAAACATCAATATCCTTTCCAGGAGATCTTCGACCGAGTATCAGCAAAGTCATAAAGAAGCTGGACTTTTTCATGCATTTCCAATGTGGCAAATTATAAGGGATTATCATCATAGGCCACATACTGTAGCAAGTACTCATATTCCCAAATGGACTAAACTCATATAAAGCTAATCCAATACGAACATTCCATGAATCTGAAGCAAAATTAGGAAATTCACGATCAAAATGCTTTCAACCCTCTACATCAGCTGGTTGTCTGAACACATTCTTCGTTTCGACTCGCTTATCTTTATGTCATCTCATGTCAAAAACAACTTCTTACGATGCAAACAATTGTTTTAATCTTAATATTAAAAGAAAGTGGTGCAATACCTTATGGGAAATTTTTTTTCCTTTGTCATCATTAACTTTATACCGAGACTCACCACAAATTGAGCAATATTGTAAATCTCCAAATTTCTTTCAATACAATAAGCAATCGTATTTACATGCATGAATAGACTCGTATCTTAGGCCTAAGCCACACAATTTTCGTTTAGCTTTGTAAAATGAAGTAGGTATAGTTGTACCTGTTAGAAACGTTGCTTTTAATAGTTCTAGTAACATGTCAAAGGATTTGTTACTTCAATCGTTGAGAACTTTGAGATGCATCAACTTAACTAAAAAGTTCAAGGAGGAAAATTTTGAACAATCAGGGTATAATTCATTACGTGTTTTATTCATTAAATACTCAAATAAGTTAATTGCATCTCATTCTTCACCATTAAAAGGCATTTTTTAAACTTCTTCATTTTCAATCAAAACTTATAAATCATTAAGAAGATCCAACATTTCATTTTCTTCAAAAAAAGGTTGCTACTTCCTTCATCACTATGCTGCAAATGAATTGTAACTCTTTATAAACCTCTAGGTAAGTTGACTAGCTCTCCATGATATACCTAATTTATATACGATGAGGATATTCCAACTATTAATAGATGTCGCTCCACACCCTCTAATGATTCCCACATTGAGTTCATACAATTCTTGCATGGACATCTTGTTCATCTGAAATCATCAACATGAAACTTTGCAACCTTCAAAAATTGGGACACTCCCTCTTTATACTCAACCGATAATTTAATTTCTAAATTTGATCCAGTTCTTGTTCATCATTAAAGACCTAAAAGAATAGATTTGATTATTCAAAAATCTAAATAGAGAGAGAAATAGAAGAATATTCAAATCTTGTCAAATTTCTTCTCTTAATAACATATATATGAACACACTTATAGGTCATCCTAAAAGAAAAAATATTTTAAAAATTAATTTTTAAATTTATATTTTACTTCCTAAACTTCATCTGTATTCATAAACTTAATTCAGATAAATTTGATAAGTTAATTTTTAATTTTGAAAATTTAGAGATATAATTACAACCACCACAATGGATTTTGCAAATTTTCTTCCTTTTTCTTTTATCTATTTCTCAACCTTCTTAACACGCATACCGACGAACATATAATTGAGAAAATATATAATGAAAGATTGGATCATGACTTTATACCAAATCGATAGTGAATTCCAATACTTATAAATTTCATGACGCTTTAATTGTAGTTTTTTTTAAACAAGATACACTTTAAGTCAATTAAACTTAGATATAATGTACAACTTTCTAAACATTTAAAGATTTTATTTAAACTTTTTAAAGTTCATATTTAAACACCTATTATCATTCTATCTAATGCTCGAGTTTATATCAATAGTCAAAAACCATAATTTTTTAAATTTAGGTACCAAAATTTTAATTTAATCATAGTTAATAGACAAACACATGTGTGGCTCTAAGATACTTCTTTTTGAAAGTGATTGTCTTATAGTCCAAAATCATCCCTAACAACTGCAAAATTCAATTTAAAAATAATTTTAAATTTCTATTAAAGAAAAAAAATGGTAGAAAAGACAAACAAGAAAAGTAAAAGATTTCACTAAAAATAAAAACTAACAAACTTTTTAAGTTATTCTAAATTTTGAAATTAAGCCTTTTATTCGATGAGTTTATATCAACATTAACTATAATTTTTTCTAGAAAAAAACGAACAAATAGATTAAAATAATACAATAAGAAAAATATTTTTTTTACAAAATGCCATAAACAACAACAACAATCACTTAAATCCATCAACAAAAATCTTTCATTTACAGCATCCCATCACTTGGATCCATCAATAACAACAATCGTTCATAACATATTGATGAGAAGAGAAGTTACATTGCCAGAAGAGATAGAGGAAGGTTGCGGCGGCATGGGAGGAGAAGGGGCGAGGTGGTTCTCCCTTCTCCTCTCTTGTCGATTTATCCTCTGCCTTTCCCCTTCTCAGATTTGTAAAATATAGATCCGAGGAGATATTTTAAAGGGGAACTTCTGACACACCCCTAATACCCGTTGGGAGTTTCCTATTTCTCACGATGACTTACTAAAGTCATTGTGCATTCACAAAATCCTCTAACGCCTAAACCCCAATCGTCAAGAGAACTAGTCTCATATTTAAAATGTCTTTTATCTCTTCTGAAGCAATACAGCATCATCAAAAGATATAAGGATCTCTTGATGTGTTGTAAAGTGGCGTTGGGATATCTTGTGGACTTCGACGTCACTCACTAAGTGTCGGGCATTCCTTAAAACTCATGACAATTAAAGACTCTCGTCGTGAGTTTATCCTATCTCCTAATGCATACAGATAAGATGTCAAGAGATGCCCCCTCGAATTTCAAGTTTTCTTCTTAGTTTTCAACGCATTAGTAAATTGTTTAGAGATATCTTATCTTCCAACTCTATAGTTGTGGCGTTGGGAGATACCCTATCTCTTGATGTTTTGTCTCTCAATGTTTAAAAATGACGTCGGAAGATCTAAAATTTCTTGTAGTGTTTGGGTATGATTTAGACCTTAAAGATTAAACAACATGATACGATGATGGAAATATGTTTGAAGTTAAACATACACTATAACTGTTTCAAGTTAAACGATACCACACATGCAAATATTGTAGACAACATATAACAATACATATTGTATCTCGTAAGTTCAAGATTATTTTTTGTTATAATCATCAATTTTCCTCTATTTTCATTATTAAATTTCAACAAAAAGAAGAAGATCATCACAATACAACACAAGTTAACACTTTATAAACCAGCTAAATGAGTAGCCAATAACATTACACAGGTTTAGGTATAGTACCATAAATAGTGCACCTGACTTCCTTTTTCAGGTGTCGCACTTGTAGAATGAAGAATGTAGAGGCCAAAGAGAATTCTTTAGTTAGAGAGCCAAGCGTTAGTAATGGGATTTGACAGAACAATTCCATTTAAACAACCTGCTGTTCTAGCAAACAGCTCCAAGAAACTGTTGTGACCCATTCTTAAAAAGTGTATAAATACAAAAGTTCTGTTATTTCTTCTTAAAGTTTTTGGAGAAAGAAACACTCAAGGTGTTGACAATAATGCAAGGAACTAAGAAGTTCAGTAAGTAAACACAATAAACAGGGGTAGAGGCTTTGTTTGAGGGAGCAATACACATTAATCATCAGATGATAAAGTCAGTTTTTACTTCAATAGCTTTTAATTGAAGGAATGTCAGTGACGGATGACAAAAAAACTAACCTAAGGATGTGAGTGATAGATGACAAAAAAACACTTAACTTGAGGAACGATCGATGACTGGTGAGGAACGTTGATGATAGATGCCTGAGGAATGGTCGATAGCTGGATGTGGCACTACAAGAAATAAGGTGTTTCTCAGTGCAGTCCAACGTCGACAAAAACCCTAAATAATGTCGGGGAAGGTTTGTCAATCACGTCGACAATGGGAAAATGTTTGTCGGTGCACGTTGTCAGTACATCACGGAAAGGCTTCCTCGACGTGACAAACGTGCGTCGGGGAAGACTTTAAATTTTTTTTTGGTTTAGTTAAATTATTTTTTAAATTATTTTATTTCTTTTATCTTTATTGTTTTAGTTGATTTACCTAAACCCCAACGTGACAAAATTTATAATAAATTATAAAAATAAAAATATTTTAATTAATTACAAACAATATACATGAAATTGTTCAATACAATAATAATTACATTAACAAAAAAAAAAAAAAAGCTAATGATCTAGTACTCTAGTTATGGACGCCAAACCTACAAATGACATAAAAGTAAAGTTAGAATATCACATATGAAAAATTAAACAAATTGAATATTAAAAAGTACGCACCCTAAGTGATCATGACCCTCTCTGTGCTCGACTCATCTCCTTGATCATATTTTTCATCTTCTCCATTTGTCGTGCACGGTCCATCATTTATCGATCTCGCTCCTCCTCTCTCAGGCGTTGTTCTGAAATCATGTGGTTAGTGTGTTCAAGGCTTGCCTTTAGTTTGTTAACCTCTACCATGTGTGCCTGGTGGTCATACATATTAAAGGAAGAAGATGAAGTGACACTCATCCTAAACTTGGGTTTTGGGCTCCAATCAAGACCTTTTGAGTAGCCCAGTCGTCTACTCAAAACTGTCTCGCATATCTCGTTCTCAGTTAGTGGTTGAGAACCCTCTGGGACAGGCTGAGACTGAAGTTCCACTATTCGATTCTGCATAATAGAAGCTTGTAAGTTTGGAAGAAGATCAGACTTAAAAACATAATTGAAAGTATAACAAAACATAAAGTTTTCTTAAACTTACAAAAGTGTCCTGTACTGCTGGTGAAACGAACTCGCCAGTACTAGTGGCATGCATTTCTCTAAATAACTCGACACGATCCACGGGACAACTGTGTACTTCAGTGAGCTCTATTTGTCTTTGAAGGATCGACTTTGTACCGCTTCTGTGGTTATAAGGTTGCTGCACCCTAATAGTCTTGCACAAATTTGAGCCTTTACTTTCTAAAAATGACGATGATCAAAACGTTATATATTCAAATAAATTAAATAAACAAATGTCAGTTGATTTTAACATAAAACTATATAAATAAAAAGAAACTGTCAAGTAATGTAGTGGTCACAGAGAAAGTGTCAATCTTCCACCAAATTGACCAATCTCGGGGGTGAGTTTGTCCATACTTGTTCAGGGTCGCTAAACTTCTTAAAATGTTGATGGTTACTTGCCTTAAATTCCTTCCACACGGTGAACATTTTATCCTCAACAAACTGATTAAGCATAAAATTGCTACAAAAATGCTACAAAAGAAATAGGTTTCAAGTCAGTATAGCTTTTATAGGTAATTGAAACATATATAAATGTTTATGAATTTACAGACTTACCGCTAAGCCGCCTTTGACGACCTCGATGCACTCTTGTGGTACATCTACCCACTTCAAGACCTGAATAGGAAAAGTGTCTTGCGTCAACACACCGATCGTGCAACTGAAACGAAGGCGTATGTCGAGACAAGTTTGTCCCTTTCAGGGGGATTGAAATGGGGGATTCTCTCAATCCATATATATTTTACTAAATTCAACAAACAAACATACATACACATTTTTCTAAATTAATATATTTTTTTAAATTTATATACTTTTCTAATTACAAGAAAAAAATGAGAAATTTTCAAAAATAGCAAATTTTACAAAATATTTACAGTTTATAGCAAATTCTATCACTGATAATTATTGATATGCTATAGTGATAGAAGACTATCATTGATAGAATCTAAAGTTTTGCTATAGCTTGTAAATATTTTAATTTATTTTGCTATTTTTAAAAATGCCCCTAAAAAATATACATACATTTAAAATTATGTATATAATTTCTAAATTTCAATATACATACATACATTTTTAATTATGTATGTAATTTTTAAATTCCAAAATACATACATACATACATTTTTAATTATCTATATATAATTTCTAAATTCCAAAATACATACATACACACATTTTTAATTATCTATATGTAATTTCTAAATTCCAAAATACATACATACATACATTTTTAATTATCTATATGTAATTTCTAAATCCCAAATATACATACATATACATACACTTTTCATATTACTTAAAACATACACATACATACACTATATCATACAAATATATATACATTCAAAATAACAAAATTCAATACAAAATAACAAAATTCAATATAAATTTATATACATTCAAGTTTTCTAATTTCTCAAAAAAAAAATAACAACCTTGGGTTTCGACGGCGAACGAGGACAATTTCGGTGGTGGCGGTAGAGACGGCAATGACGGACAGACGACAGCACGAATCTCATCCTCTCCCTCTCTCTCAACCAATTTTTCTCTTCTTTTCATTTTGCATTCAGTTCTGTGTTGAAGGAGGAAGAAATAGAGTGGACTTTCTCTGACGTCTTCAAAAACGTCGAGAACGGTCCCTTTCCTAGTACACACGTCAGGGAAAGTGAAAATCGTAGCTACAAATTTTCACTTTTTCCAATGTGTGGCAGGGGCACGTCGAAAAAAATTTAAATAATAAATCAATATTTAAACTTTCCTCGATGTGTGGCAGGGGGCATGTCGGGAAAAGTGAAAATTTTTCATTACGATTTCCACTTTTCTCAACGTGTGGTAAATAGACGTCGAGAAAAATGTAAATATTGATTTGAATTTTAAATATTCCCCAGCGTCTGGTTCATATACGTTGCAGAATGTCTCTTTCGACGATGCAAGCAATGTTGCGTCGGTGAAAGTTGGTCAATACCAACGCACCTTTCACCGACGTTGTTTCTGGCATCGAAATTCTTCCGATTTCTTGTAGTGTGGGAGAAGAAAATTGGTCTATGGCATTCTGGAGAAAATGGGAGGGTTTGCATGAGATGGGTAGAGTGAAATTTGGGGAAAATTTAAAAGTGAAATCCGAAAACAACGTTTTTTCCTCCCAAAAACGTGAATTTTGATATTTACGACATTCTTTTTCTTCTCTCCTTTCAATTTGGGTTATAGTGAGGTGTTATGGTAGGTCATTTTTCTTGTAGTGGTGTAACAAAAAATAAAAGTTCATGAAGCCTCTATTGTTTTCTCATAAATTTTAGATTTGTCCTTAAATATTGTGAGATGATTCGTTACTTCTTTTTAGTTTTCTTCTTTGAGTTTTATTCATTTTCTTCGTGATTTCTTCATATCCTCCTACAGATTTTCTTTATTCTATTTTTAAACAATTTGTTCTTATTTTTAAATCTCCTACTTCCATCTTCATCATCTTTAAAGCTATTTCACAATTGTTTCAATATTCTTCACCTTCCTCTTATTCAAGAATATCAAGATCATTTAAATATCGTTTTAAATGAACAAGATCATTTATCATAGTCAACACAATCGTTAAATTCAAAGTTTTTCACGATCATTTATATTGGACTACACTATCACTTACTATAACTAGCATGATCACTTACTATAATCAACACAACCGTTTAAAATCTATTATTTCTTTGCACGACCGTATATCCTTAAAATATATCTTACACGATCGTGTAGTTATGGTAAAAAATCATATATACAAATTCGATGATCGTTTAGATTATATAATTATACGATTGTTTATCAATATCAAAATGATCTTGGTACAAGATTGTGTACCAAGATCGTTTAGATTTGGTGCAAGGTCGTTTAGATGTTGTACAAGATCATGTACCAGATCTGAATGATCGTGTATCAATATCTAAACAACCACGTATCAAGCATTTCACGTGCGTGTGTGACCAATTAATCATAGAATATTTTTGTTATTTCATGTTGTGAGCTTCTAAACTTTTTTCATTTTCAAAATTGTTTCATACTAAATATTTTTACGTTTTACGTTTTGTTATACTTTTTTAAAACTTCCTAAATCAAAAATGTTTACAAAATCCACTAAAAAAAAGTTAGATGAGCTGTGAATGTAAATAGTTTCAATTTCTTTATTTGAAAATGTACCTTCTAAAAAAAGCAATAGACAGTTTTTTTTTTCTTTTTTTTTTTTTTTGTCTAGCACAGGTTATTGCCTAAAAAGGAAATTTAGAAATTAATCATAAAACTTTTTAAAATCTCAACGCTTGGATTGTTCGTCGCGCAAAAGCCCCCCACTTCGTCAAACGACCAGATTCTTCATCCCTCCTCGTTCAGTACAAGTCCTTCGATTACTACATTTTTTTATCACTAGTTCTTGCAATTGTTTGATTTCTGCACGAATCCATTTCCTTTCGAGAATCTACGCATTAAGATTTCTGAGAAAATCACTCCTCGATCTCCAATTTTGATTCATCGAAACGGATCTTTGAGGTTCTGGATTTTCTGTTTTTCAAGTTTTCTTTTTGTTTTCTCCATGTCTCTATTGGGCGATTTTGGAATTCAGAATTTTCAATTATGTGGTAAAGGGTTGGTTTTGTTGTTGATGGAAGGCGTTGGAATTTCTCAGTTTAGATATGCAAGATGATTGTTAAAGTATGCTGTTTATAAATTATGAGATGTCTTGCTTAATTTCTTTTTCAATGACAGGAGGTAAACATGGGC
>JBBPDI010077738.1:0-14740 GCA_037974545.1 Cucumis variabilis | reverse complement strand
GAATTGCCTATGCTTTAGCCATCTTTCTCGAACCTGGCCCTGCCCAACTTGTGAGTAAACACAACACATCCACTTTTTAACTCATACTTGTTTCATTTTCTACATCAGTTTATCTCGGATATGTCTACCATATACTTGGTTTTGTTAGGTTCAATTGCAAGTTTGGTCCTTGAACTTTGCTTTGTCTAAGAAGTTTGGACACTTTCATTTAAAAAGTTTTTAATAGGTAGTTTTAAGGTTTTGTCTATTTGGTTTTTTCTTTTACTTTAAAAAGTTTATAATATGTTTCGAAATTTTCGATTTTGTCTCATGTAGCACGTCACTTAAAGTGCTATTTAAAGAATGTGTAGCAAGTTCATTTGAAACATATTTAGGGACTTGTGGCTTCCACATAAAATGAATTTTTCCCCCTCCTTTTTTAGCACAACCACCCCATTATTCTTACTAATTATCAAGATTTAGCAAGCTTGATCAAAAGATTGACATTAATAAACGAACATTTGAGAGTATAAAGTATAAAGTCAGTTCCAAGCTTAATCCAAACATTGTTGGGTCAATTGCAGTGGTCAGTGCTTCTTCCAGTTGTTTTGATGCTCATTGCAACTCACAATAGTGATGACAACAAACTTGTAGATTCAATAAGTAAGGTTTGCTACACAAAGTGGGCCTTGGAGGCTTTTGTCATAGCCAATGCTAAAAGGTAAACAATAACTATGGGAAACATTTTTTCTTTCTCTACATATTTTTCATACAATCATACTAAAGTGCATCCCGGCCAAAAAAAAATAAAATAAAAGAATGACAGTATCAAACTGTAGTTGGATGATTTAGTGATCTACAAAAAGGTGTATACAAGCCAGATTCACTTTCACTCACTTAGAGTTTCATTCTTTTTCGAATTTTTAGGTACTCAGGAGTATGGTTGATTACACGATGTGGTTCGCTAATGCAAAATCACTACGATCTCAAGAATTGGTACAAATGTTTAATCTGTCTATTTGCAACCGGAGCAATTAGCCGGGGAACAGCATTCTTTTGTATGGTAACTTTTCAAAAGAAGTAAATTGGAAAACTGACATTCGTGTTCATGTACATAGAAATGGGAAACAAAACAACAGTTTTTTAGCTTTTGAGAGCAAAATAAGTGACATTTATTGTAGATAGATCATTCTTTATAGAGCTGACAAGTTAGCCATGAGATGGTTTAGGTTTGTGATGTTTAAACGATAAACGAAAACAAGATCTAACAAATGAACTATCAATATATTTTTTTGAATATGTGATCTCCTTTCTAATATATATCAAATTTTACTAGTAAATCTAAACATTTGAGTACCTCTAATTTTTTAAAACATATTCGTTAATGTCAATGGAAAGTCTCTATGTCATGTTTTCTAAAGAAATTGATGCAAAGGGAAGAAAGAAACTGTTGTTAAGAATGTCATACAAAGATGAATACTTTTGGGAAAATTCTTTTTACTCTCTCAAAACTCTCCAACGTTTGATTGATTTTTGGAGCCACACCTATATCTTTATAGGCATGAGATCTTTGGAAGGGAACCAAAATAATTTCTTTAGGTTCTTACAATTTCTTGAACCTCAAAGAAAGCCTAGGATATTAATTTCTTTTATTCTTGAGATATTTATCTACGTACTTTAACATAGTTCTAGAAAATTTTAATTTACAATACTTATTTTCATATTTTGTAAATGCTTCAATAACCTTATATATCAATAACCTTATAGATTAGTTAAGGTTGCTTTCTCTTTTAGCATTTCAAATCCAATGTAGTTGGGTATAAGTCCACAAAGTCCACTAAAGAATTCTATCAATAGAAGAGGGTTTGAGAAATTTTATAGGAGGATTGGATGAAATGACAAAATTATTTTATCCAGTTGAAAATTTAGCAAAAAGTGCACTTATTCTTTTACCAAAATATTGACGTGTGCATTTATGACTATTTGGTAATTTTTATTTTACCTTTCATGGTTTCCACGTATAGTGTATTTTGAATGTATCAGACATTGGCAAGGTGATCGAATTTGTGAAACACAATGTATTTATTGAATTTTATTCTAACTGAATCTGAGATTTATTTGCAAGAGAAAATTGCACAAAATCTTTCTTATATCAATGGATCCTTATCCTTAATATCTCCAATTAGTTATTGTATTATATCCTAACTGAAACGGTATCTTTAGTAGATATTTATATATTTATTATTAACATTTTGAAAATATATATTTCATTAATCCATAATATCTATTTTTACTAAGATTTTGAAAATATATAGTTTTAATAAGATTTTTCGAAATATGTATTTCTAATAAGTTTGTTTATTCTAAACTTATTCCTTTTTTTATTAGTTTTTGTCATTTGATTGCAATTTCCTTTTTTATTATTTTAAATTGGTATTAAACTAATTATATTTAGGAAAATTTAATCAAATGACAAAAAAAATTTAGAAAAAAACAGCTTATGACACCAATTTTTTGTATATTGCGAATATGACAAAATTAGTGATATCAGACGGCTATCAGAAGATAATCATAGAACTATCAGAGGGCTATCAGATGGTAATTATAGGATTGTCGGAGGGTCATCATTTTTATATTTGCTACTTTTACAAATTTAGAAAATATTGTGACATGGGCTTTATTATCATTATTATTTTTTTTTTTTGCTATTTTTACAAAAGCCCCTTATATATCTTTAGTAAATTTTTAGTTGTTTTTTTTTTATTTTTTAAAACCATTTTATTAGATTAAGTTATCTAAAATATCAAAAGAATTTTTTTCAATAATCTAAAAGTTTTGATTATTTTGGAAGAAAACATATTTCAGTAGCAAAATTTTTACTCTTCCCCACCAAGATTTTGTCTACTTTTTCAATTTTTTTCTTGTTTTCTATGGCTCTACAACAAATAAGGTTGATTTTTTAATGGTAAAAAGAATGAAAGTTTACAATATCACGATTGTTTTTTCATTGAGGTTTACATTTCATTCGATTCTTCATTTCAACAATTCGTTGATTGTAATTCAAGGTAAGTTTTTTCCCTCTTCCAATCTTTCTATGTTTCATTTGACGATTTACTAACTTGGCTGCACTAGTTATAATTTTATTCAAATTGTTGAAAATAAGAATGTCTCATGGTTTATCTTAGTTTTATATCAAAATTCTCTCAAAATGATTTATGTGTTGTTGTTGACTCTGTGATGTCCAGCACTTCAGAAAATACAATATATTTGAATATGAAAATTTAGCAGGAACATAACATTATATTGTGTTCAACAGCTGGATTCCAAAATAATTTATTTTGAAGCTTTTGAGCCCGCACAATCCAATATCCTCATTAAAGAAGAGGTGCACTAATTTCTAGGAACAAATCTTAATAAAGTTTTTGTTATGGCTTTACAATGAGTAAAGACTATTTTTTATGCATGGATCGAAAGTTTCCAATATTACAATTATCGAGTTGAGGTGTTATGTTCCATTTGAGTCTTTGTTTGAACAATTCGTTGAATGCATTCAAGGTAAATTTTTTTTCATCCTCCAATCTATTTGTCTCGTGTGACGATTTATTCATGGTTGTTGACTTTGTATTTGTTGGTGCTACTGGAAGTACAACATATTTGAACAATGAACTACCCAGTACTCAACGTGTTTAATGATTCTACGCAGTGCATATTTAATGATTCTACACAGTGCATATTTAATGATTCTACACAGTGCATATTTAATTATTCTACACAGTGCATATTTAATTATTCTACGTAGTGAATTAAATAGCAAATAAAATGTATTTTGTACATAGTCACATATTTTTCATTTTTTTAAAGGTTACGATTTCTTAAATTTCTTTAAGTATGCTTAAATTTTCACTTTTGTTAATAGACTAATTTTTTTCGTTCTATCTTGTATATTGAATTTATTTTTCAATTTCAACAAATACAAAATATTTATGTATTTATTTAAGAGGCCCTTGCAAAAATAATAAAAAAATTTATGATAATAGAGCTCATGTCACTATATTTTCTAAATTGCAAAAATAACACATTTAAATATTGATAACCCTAAGATTACCATCTGATAGTTGTCCAATAGCCTTATAATTACCGTCTAATATCACTAATTTTGTCATATTCGCAATATGCAAAAAAAAATAGATGTCTTATGGTGTTTTTCCTAAATTTTTTCTCATTTGATACAATTTATCTTTATTTTTAATTACATTAAAATCGTAAACCAATTTATAAGATAGTTTAATTTTTTTTTCATTTTTGTTAATACACTAATTTTTTCTTTCTATCTTGTATTAAGTTTGTTTTTCAATTTCAACAAGTGCAAAGTATTTATATTAGAATTTTAAACGAACTTACAAGATGATTTAATTTTTAGATGATAAGGATTTTTTTCCGTTAAATGACTAGGAATTTGTGTGGTTTTTAAATGTAAAGTAAAAGCATATTTTTTCTATAAAAATAAAAATAAAATTGTTATTGGGTTCCTAATTTTAAAAATGGAAAAATTATCTTGTAAATTTAAATATGATTTGTTATTGAGATTTGAAATTCGTTGTATTTTTTAAATTTGATATTTTTTTAATCAAATCGTAATTTATTATTTATTTATTAATAATTATACCAGAACAATATTATTTATTTATTAATAATTATATCAGAACATTATTATTTATTTATTAATAATTTATATATTTAATTTGAAGTTGTTGAGATTTTGTTGATTTTTATATTAATAATAATTTGTTATATTGTTGGGATTTTGTTAGATTTTTATTAATAATTTGTTTTTTTTAGTTTGAGATTTTTCTTAATTAAATCGTAATTTTAGTTATTTGTTGTTATGGTATTTTAGTTTTCTAAATTTGAATTTTTATTTAAAATATTTTATTGGCATTTAAAAAAAATAGACATGTTATTTCGAGAGAAGGAGAAATTATATTATCATGACCAATTCACGGTAGTGTGAATGACTCTTTGCATCACTACAAGTTTATGATCAAATGGATGTTCTTCGACATTGACGAGTTCATCTACGAGCTGTCGAAGAGCACCATAAAATCCGTTCTAGCTTTGCTTTCAGAGTACTTCGATTCCAATTTAGAATTGAGCAGATAACCTCAACTTCAAGAACAACATGTGTTTCGCTTCTTGAAAACAAGTGTACGCATTCAACAGAGAGAATCAGATGATCAAGTTCTAAAGATTGAATATTACATCAAAATCTACATCAACACAAATTCAACTCTAGGAAACACGTTTATTCAAAAACCTCATGTGAACAAACTTAAATTATAGATTTTATAAAAAGGAAAAAGAAAAAAAAAATAATTGCTATTTTAGCATTTAAGTTATGATATAATCTAGGTTTAAAATATTGATGTCAATAGAAATGTCGTTGTCTTAATTTTACAAAATGTTCAACTGAAATATCATTAAAATGACATTTTCAAAGATGTTAATTATAGAAAAATTATGAAAAAAAAAATCAAAAAATAGATTTAAATTAGTAAATAAATATTTTAGTATTTTCAAATAAGTCACATGTCTATTGTCAATATTATATTTATATTAGGTGTGTCCTTTTGATGTTTACTTTTAGTGTTTCGTGAATTTTTACAATAGAATGAAAATATCGATTTACTTCTTATATCGATATCGAACACATGAAAACGTAGAAATATTGATAGAAATATTGACATATTGATGAACTATTATATAATGAACTTAATACAATGGTGCCCAAAAAAGAAATAACATTTCAAGAAAGAACGGATAAACATTATAACAACTAGGGGTGTAATAATATGGGATAAACTATCAACCCATATTATAAGGGTTGGTTTGGATTAGGTTAAAATATGGGTTGGGTTGGGTTAAAAAAATTTAATTTTTTCGGATTGGGTTGGGTCTTAAATTGGAGGGTTGAAAAATTCGGTTCAACCCAACCCAATCCGAATTAATATAATAAATATATATTTTATTTAATAAAAAAACAAATTAGATATATAAACTTTGAAATTTATTATATGAAATTTTGAATTATGTATGTTTGAAATTTAAATGTAATAATTTTGAACTTTTATAAGTATTAGAAAATAGAAACGAACAAAAAAAAAAACTATACAACCGACAACTCAACCCATATTTATCGGTTGGGTTAGAAATTAAATTCGGGTTGACAACCTAAATAACCTGAAAATATGGATTCGTTTGAGAATATCTTTCAACCCAGCCCAAGCCAATTCAATTTCACCCCTAATAACAACGAGGAGGAGTTCAATATAATGGCACAACACACAAAATTTTGAAGCTTCAACACCGACATATCTTTTTTAATACTTTGACAGTGAGCCATTTCTTTGGCAACTTTCTTTTAGAACACACCATAGTATTCACTAGAAAATTATTTTTAATTACTTTGAAAATGAGTCATTTTTTTTCCATTTCTTTTAAAACCCACCATAGTTGATTAGAAGAACTTTTAATTCACTAGAAATGAGATCTTTAAAGATTACAGAAGAAAACCTAAAAATATTTACACCCTGTATAATAAAAAATAAAAACTGATGAAGCTAAACTCAAAAAATAAAAACGGATCAAGCCAAACTCATGAAGCCAGAATTGTATTTTCATAAATTTTAGATTTGTTTTTGTTAATTTTAAATTTTACGTTCAATATCTGCTCATCATCTTCTATGTTATTACTTTTCCGTCTTCATATTCCCACGTATTTTTGTTGCAATTTCATCTCTTTTCTAAAATTTCTTCTTTATTTTGTCATTTTCAATCTTCGACGTCTATCTCCTTATTTTTTTTATTATCAAATATTGTGTCTTTTTCCATCTTCTTTCTTCTTCTTTTTTCACCACAAATCTAAACGAACATGTATCAATGTAAAAACAATTATTTATATTTGGTTCAAGATCTTGTACCAAGATTGTTTAATTTAGATTTGATACAAGATCTTGTACCATTGTTTAATTTAAATTTGGTGTAAGATATTGTACCAAGATCGTTTAGATATTGGTTCACAGTCGTTTTAATTATATTTAATACAAGATTGGATACCACGATTGTTTAGATTTGGTAAATGATTTGGTACAAGATCACACACCAAGATTTGAACGATCGTATACCAATATCTAAACGATCATGTATCTAAGCTTTCCAGGCGCATGTGTGGTCGATTAATCATAGGGTATTTTTGTCATTCCACGTTGTGAGCTTCTGAAATTTTTCTGCTTTCAAAGTTGTTTTATACGTGATAAATATTTTTCTGTTTTGTTTTTTTTAAAAAAAAACACATATTTAGAAGGTGAAAGACTCAATTAAGAATTGCACAAATGAATAAAAACCATCATGTATTACCTAAAACCTACCACCAAACTTTTATGTTTCAAAATGGAATGCTTCTTAGTTTTATATTCCCAAGAAACTTAGAAATTTAGAAAAGGCCAACAAACTCCAGTTTTGTGGGCATTGAGTAAATAAGAGTTGTTTGTATTAAAATAGACATTTTGTATTTAAAGATCCAATGTCAAAATGAACTTTATGAAGATGCTTCATTGGCCATACCCATACCCCTTCTTTATGTTGTGTGCATGTCTTCAATCTAGGCCATGCAACCAAAACTTCATATATCCATCCCTACTTTTGTCTAATTTCACATAGGTTAGGTTTTATGACCTTTTAACCCTATTTTAGAACTATATTGATCTTAAAATATGTGGTTTAGGAGCCTTTCCTCAAAATCATTGAATGATGAAAATCATGACAATAAAATTAAACGTGAGAAGACAGACATATTTGATATCGTTTACTACATTGTTAAAGTGAATAAGTGATATAGCATAAACATTTGTTTTGTAAACGACGTTTTAAATACTAGGGACAACCAGATATCAATATATCTCTATGATAGTATGATATTGTCTATTTCATCGATAAGTTTACGTAGCTTTGTTCATGAAATTAAATCTCTTAAAATATATGGTCTTATTTTCTTAGGCCCATAACTCATTATTTGTTTACCACTTAAGAGGATTATATTGACATGAGTAATTGGTATACCTTACCGACAATTCTAAGCGCTTTGAAAAGATGAAAGAGTCGACTTAGTCGTAAGAGTCAAATGTATAGATATAATGCTCAACGTAGTTATTTTGTTTAAGAAAATGATTGATGGGCCGGAGTGAAACCAAAGTCTCATGTTCTTTACATAAGAGGAAGATCATAGGTATAAAAGTGAGGCCATACAATATACATCTATTGATGTGAAACTTTTTGGAAAAACTAAAGATAAAAGCATGAGTGCTTATATCCAAAATGAACTCTCATATTATTGTTAATTAAGACGTGTGGATATTCTTTCTCCCTTGTTTTGAAGGATGTCATTTTCATCATGACTAAGGTATAAACGCTGCATAAATATCATTTCTAAAATAATTTTGAAATACATGAACTAAACATAAATTTTTTTTTGAAGTCACTATAATTAGGACTTATCTTCAAAAAATTATAGGCATTTTGTATAATCGTACCTGTTTTATGAGCCATATGCATTATTTGAACAACAAGTCCTGTAAGGTTATAAACAAGGCTTTGTTTTTTTTTTTTTCTTTTCTTTTTAGAACAAGTTTTATTTTTGAGTTTGAAAAACTTGTTACCTATTTTTGAAAAGCCGAAATCAAATGTTTGAAAATTTACAAAAGTTATCACAACCAACCACTAACCAATCCTAATTGAAAAAAATATACATCAAATTAAAACATTGAAAAAAAGAAGTTGGTTCTTTGAGTGTTGGAGTCATTTGTTCTTTTGGAAGCTAAGTGATTTTGGACGTCAGGTGTTGAGTGCAATTTTAGGTTTGATTGGCTCTAATCATATAGTGTGCTTTGTTGGGAGTTCAGTTGCGGATATTGTGTTGGGTAAGGGTGTTAAGCATAAGCTTTAGCCTACTTTGTGTTATATATGTTGCTATTTATTTTGTTTGACAGGAGCATAATCGTCAGTTGTAGGGGTTCTATCTTGTGATGCTTGTTTTGAATGTTTATGGCGCTCGTGCTACTTCTTGGCCTAAGGATATTGTTGGTCTGCTTTAGAGTTTTTTTTTATTATTTTTTTGTTGTTGTTCTTTTTGCCTCTGTTTTTTCTTGATCTTGGCTTGTTCTTGTTGTGTTCTTTTTTTCTTGGTTTGTTTTATGTGATGTTTTGAGCTTTGAGGTGTTCCCTTGGGCGTTTGTTGTTTTGTTGTGCATTCCACTTTTACCCTAACCTTGAACTGTGAGGTTCTCTTTTTGTAGTTGTCTAATATATGTCTTCTAGAAAAAGAAAATGAATTGCTACGATAACTAAAAAGAGTAATTAAATCATGTCATTTTTTATCCTTAAATTTTAAAATTTGTTAGACATTTGGTTGAGTAATAATATACTTTTAAATATCCAATTATAATACATATACATTTAGTAAATCAAAATTAGTTTTTATCTAAATTGTCTAAATAATAATAATAATTTTCATGCAAGAAAAAATAGCATAAAATTTTTTTAAAAAAATTTGAGTAAAAATACTAAAAATAACAAAAACATTTCTTTAAAAAAAACTCAATGACTAAATTTGAGATTTGTTAAAATGAGAGTGATTAACTAAAATTAAACACAAGTTCAAAATATTTTAACCAATAACATATTAAAGATAAAAATAAAGAAGGTTAAGTTAAAAAAAATTAGCTCATAAGTGTTTTCTTAAACATATATATAATTAGATTATAATTAAATCAACAAAAAAAATATATAAAACTGAAATATACATTAGAAAAAATGATTTGACTGACAGTTTAACGGCGTTTATAAGGGCCATGGTTAATTGAGAAGTTTCTAAACGGCCGGTTTGTTGTACCTTCCACTTTTTGTTTCGATGGATTATTTCATTAATTTAATACATTCTTAAAACAACAGCGAAATACTCCTTCAAGCATTCTTCTAATAATTAATGACTTACCAATACTTATTTTATGATTTATATTATTACTTTTTAATGTCGCGTAAATCATTGGTTCCACAGTTATACGGTGGTTAGTTATATTTAAGTCTATTGAATTTACTTTTATTTAAACAACTTAAATGCAATTTTGTTGGATTCTTATTCCTAATGGCATTGAAGCCCAAATAATATGGGTTAATTTATATTATTATAATCAAAATGAATTTAGTTTAACCTTGATTGGCATAAAATTAAATTATGTCATTTAATACGTCTTTCATCTGTGAATTTAAAATATGTAAAATACTTAACAAGTGAAAATCATCGATATTAAATATTAATTTGAGAATATTGTTAAAAAAATTAATTGAAAAAGAATAACATATGCAATTGCTTATGTACAAGTTCTCTTAAATCATTACTTTAATATAGCGTTAAAGTTCAATTTTTTTATGAATAAAAGTAAATTTAATATTATATTTCTGTGAATGATTTGATATACTTTGTTACTACCTATTTGATTAGAGAAATGAGAAAATGTTCACAATAATTGTTGACAAAATATTTAGGAAAACAAAAATTCAAGATTTATAGAAAGCCGGTGGAAAGATCTAAGAAAGTGACGAACGTACTTCAAGTACAATAAAACAAATCTGTCTATAGTTTTGATTTCAAATCTTCTTAATTAGAAATAGGTTACACTATCTTTATGTAATAACAGGTTAGACTTCCTCTTCTGTATTTTCTTGTTTGACAGTAGGAAAGGGTGAGTGGTTCAAGGTTTAGGGAAAGTGTTGTTTTTTTCATTGTAACTAGGGGTCGAATAGAGAATTTAGTAAGATTCTAATAGTCAAGGTTGAAAGTAGACTTTATTTAAAAAGTCTAGTAATTAAGCTTAAGATCAAAATAAATGAGCCAAGAAATGTATGTACTTTTTTTCATTAGGTCATGTTAATTAAAAAATGAAACTCGTGCATCTAGTAGTACATTGTAGCTAAATCCCAAGGGGTCATGGAAAACCATGTTCATCAATTATATTTTTTTCTTTATATGTTATGTTGAACAATTAATTAAAGGTCACATCAACGTAACTGTATCACACAAAATGTTTGAGAGAACAATGCTTAGTTTGGATAAAATGTAACATCAATACTGAAATTTTCAAATTTGTGAATATATCGAAAAACTATCAATATTGACAAATATGATTATGTGAATGAGAAAAAAACTATATAAAATATTTAAATTAATAATGAGTTGTTTCTATTTTCAAACTAAGTTATAAATCTCGTTATAGGTATTCTCATACATATATTTAGATTAATGTATAAATAATAATTTTATGTTTTATGTTAGACATAAGATATCAATCGATTCAAACATTAATGTTTAATTTTTAAGTTTACGAATATATCGACGTATTGAGAAAACATTTCAAATTTTGGTGCAGAAAAGAGAGAAAAAATTACTAAAATATAAATGTCTCTCTCATTAATAACCCTTTTATACATATGTATTTTAAATAATAGAAGAATCGTAAAAAATAAAATATTCGATCAAATATTTACACTTTATAGAAAATCAAGTGTAAATAATTTTATCTTTGAGTGGTTTTTTTTTATGAAAGGTAAATAGTTTGTAAAATTTTTCTATTTTTGAAAAAACTCCTATTTAATATGTATTATCAATTTTGTATAATCTAAATGCATCTCTCTAAAAAGAAAAACTATATGTATGTATACTTAAACTATATAACTATTGTGGTTAAAACCTACCAATAGTTAAATAATCGTATAGGTTTTTAGCAGGTTATTTTTTATTGACTGAGATGTTAAAAAAGAGTATTATTATTATTATGCATTTAAACAACCATAGCTCAATTAAAAAGAGATTAAATATTCAAATTTTACCCTAAGTTAGAACAACTAATTAAAAAGAAAGAAAGAAAAACAAAAAAGTCACCACCACCATTTCTCCTAAAATTGAAAGGTCCTCTCCATCCTCCACCAAATTGATAAAGCTCTCATCCCCCTTCAAAATTTTGCAAATAAAATGTCACCACCACCATCAACCAAACACACACCCATTTCCCTTCACCACCAACCCAATCAATTTCATTTTCTTTTTAATCATATGATCATAATCTCTCTCATTTTGCATTTGTTTTTGGTCCCTCAATGGCTCACATTATTGCTCCTCCTCCTCCTCACTCTCCCTCCCAATTTGTAAGTTTCTTCATTTTTTTTCTTTCCCATTTCAATTACCACTATATAAAACTATATCACATTACTTACTTACATAATTGTGAAGATACTACTTGTATATTCATCTCAAATAATTTTCTCACTATTTTTTGAATCTTCACCTCATATTTAATTATTTGAATGGATTTTTTTTAGTTCTCATGCATATACATAATTTAATGGTAAAATAAAATAAAAAGTTCCTACCTAGTGTGTATTTTTATTATCTTTTTTGAAGATTTCACTTCAAGGGTTTCTTATTAATTTAGTTAGTCTTATACAATGGCTAAAGTTGTTGAAGGGATTACATTTCATTTCAAATTTTGTATATAGTTGATTTTTTTTTAGTACAAATGTATTGTTCAACAATAGTTTATTAAATTATTATTAAATTTACTCTTTTGTTTCTTTATGATGTTTCGGAATGCAGCTGAAGAAGAAGCTTAGTGGACAAAGGAAAAAGGAGGAGCTTGAAAGAGAGGTTTGTAACTTGTGTAAGTTTTGTTGTTGTTGTTATATTATAATAATTTTTTTGCTGATTTTATTTTGTTGATTATTGGGAAATTTTTTTGTTGATATTATAAGGTTATATATATGAATATATATATATGTATGAATATATATATATTCATAAATATATATATATATTCATAAGATCAGAATCTCTAGACATAGATACATAGGGGATGGGATTAACTTAGTAGTACTCTTTCTGAGTCTATGCTTTTGAATTCATTCATGAGAGAGGAACAACCACGGGGGATGGCAAAACCTCATTACCTCTTTGTATCACTATTTGGAAAATGATTTTATTTGGTAAAACTGATTAAAATATGTGCAAAATATAATAAAATTGTGTATTCTATCAATATTACTAATAGAAGTGTATCGAAGTCTATCAATATCGTTTGTCATTAATAGAATCTAAAATTTTGTTGTATTGGTGTCTTTATCATGTCTACGTTGACAGAATTTGAAATTTTTATATATTTTGTAAATATTTTAGTTCATTTTGTTATTATTGTAAAAGAAAATCTTATTTTAATAATTATTTTATTTTAAAGATATACTTTAAATATAGTAATAAAATTCAAAATATTAATAAACATATAACACAATACAAATAAAAAAATTTATTACAGATATAACAACATTTACATTCAACTCTAAGAATCTATATCATCAATATAAATCCATATATCACAAATACACTCATGGGAGCAATGCTTTAAAATTTTTGTTAAACAAGGAATTATTAACCCTAAAAAATGAATCTACCACAATTAACTTTTATTTTAAATTATATTATACTATCAAAATATAGTTTTTAAATTTTAAATAATTTTAAGTAAATTTTTTAAAAAAAAAAGAAGAAGAAAAAGAAATACATATAAATAGGTATCTCTCATTTTCATTTTTCTAGTAAAATAGTCAATCCCTATTTCATTATAGCTAGGTTTGGAGAAATTGGGTGGCACATAATCTCTTACAAATTGCCATTTACAAGGCTATTAGCAGTTGGGAATAATATTTTTTAAAAACAATTACACATATAGTGTTTACCTTAGCTTCAAAGGAAGAATTACATCTGTTGTGTTGTTGTTATGCCTTTTTGAACAAAGTAAACCAAATCCCTTCTTTTATAAATTAAAAAGAAACCAACACTACAAAACTTAACTTTCAATAATGGGGAATTTAGGTGAGTTTTTACTTTATTTCTAAATGATTTATAAGTGTTATCTATATTATTTTGTAGGCTAAATTGCAATTTTAATTTGAATCTTATAAATTTTCTTGTTTCTACAGAATATTAGTTATTTCTTAAAAAAATAGGTTTGAATTCCATTTGTTCAATTAAAAAATCAAGGAAGAGTACATAAAATTCAAACGGATACTTGGTCCATCTTGAATGAGCACGTTGAGAATCACCAAAAATTTTAGAAATAGCAATATTGATAGACATTTATCATTAATAGACGGTAACATTTTTGCTATATTTAAAAATATTTTTAATATTTTTGTCATTTAAAATAATTTTCAATTTCAATATAAAAAAAATTAATTTTTATTCTAATTTATCTCTAGTCTATAATATTTGTAAAGAAAAAAATAGAACACTTTTTTCCCTTCTAAACTTGCAAATTTTTATTAAGATGTTAGTTTTTGGTATATTATTTTTGTAATCCAATATTTAATCACTCAATTAATACACGTGTTCAACAACATAATCGTCATATTGGTTTTTTTTTTTAAATTTCAAATATTAAAATAGATCTTAGTTTTAGAAAAGTTGTTAGAAATAGGAAGAAAAACAATGAAATTATTTTTAAAAAATATAGCTAAAAAATTTAATTGGACTATAGAGAATTTAATGAATTTTGATATTTTTTGTCGATAGTTTCTATATTTTACTATTTTTTGAAATATCTCTATTTCATTAACTTTTGCTTTTGCAATATTTTATATACTAAGCCTAATGAGACTAAATATT
>JBBPDI010077725.1:0-14745 GCA_037974545.1 Cucumis variabilis | reverse complement strand
ATATATCTTTCAATGCCTTTAAACGAAAAAGACATTTAAAAAGGAAATATTGTGTGTTGGCATTTGCCACATGATGCTCTGCCGGCCGGCTTTTTCCTAAAACTCCATTTTCAAATATAATTTTCTTTTTATGTTTCAAGAAAAAGGTTTTTTTTTCTATAATAATTACACTGTATAAAACAATTTTGAAAATGAAAAAAGTCCACTGACCTACAATAAAAAATATTAAAAATACATCAATCAACACACGATTAATTAGCCACATACTCGCGTGTGATTCTTCTTCTAAACGACCATGATAAAGAATCCTGTAGGAAATGATACACGAACATGTAGGTAGTATCAACATCGACCACACGCACATGTGTAATTCTTCTTTTAAACGATCATGATACACGATCGTGTAAGAAATTATACGTGATCGTGTATTCTTTTTAGCGATAATAAAAATGCATCATATAATTTTTCTTCTTAAATGATTATGGCAAGCGATGGTGTATCATGTAGAAAATGATACACGATGGTGTGTAGGAAATATCACTTTGATATGATCTAAACAATCGCTGTGATCATGTATTCTTTTTAGCGATAATAAAAATGCATCATATAATTTTTCTTCTTAAATAATTATGGCAAGCGACGGTGTATCGTGTAGGAAATGATACATGATGGTATGTAGGAAATATCACTTTGATATGATTTAAACAATCGTTTACCTAGTCAACACGATTGTTTTGAATGGTCAATACGATTGTTTAGACTTGAAGTATTTTTCCCATCATTAAAAAGAAATACATGATCGTGTGTAGAAAATTATACATGATCGTGTATTTCTTTTTAACGATGAAAAAAATACTTCAAATCTAACCGATCGTGTTGCATTCTAAACGATCATGTTGACTAGGTAAGCAATTGTTTAAATTATATTAAAGTGATGTTTAAACAATCTTGATATTTTGGAAGAGAAGCTGTAAGAAAGAAATAGAAGATGAAGTAGATGAATAAACATAGAAGAAAGAAAATTTGGAAGAAAAACTAAAGAAATCTGGAAAAAAAAAATTAATAAATCTCAAAGAAGAAGAAATAGAAGTGACAAATCGTTCGCAATATCAAAGAAAAATTTTAAATTTATGAAAAAATTGTATCGACTCTATGGATTTTTTTATTTTGTTATGTGAATCGTAAATATTTTAATATTTTATCATATTTATGAAAACTAACATTTTTTTTATACCATTATTATTAATAGTGGGCTTTTAATTAACCCTTTTTTATACCATTATTATTATGGGGTTTTAATTAACCCTTTTTTATACCTTTATTATTATGGGGTTTTAATCTAGGGTCTAGTGATCTCCTTTATGTATATAGTTGTTTGTCTTCCATTGTTGCGTAGTTTCCTCTTCTTTTGTTTAGTTATTTATTTTATTCTTTCGATCTTTTTGTTTTTTTTTCTTTATTTAATTCTTCAAATTCCTTTTATTCATTAATTTTTTATTCTACTTTATATACTTC
Organism: Cucumis variabilis; assembly: GCA_037974545.1. Classification (NCBI taxonomy): domain Eukaryota; kingdom Viridiplantae; phylum Streptophyta; class Magnoliopsida; order Cucurbitales; family Cucurbitaceae; genus Cucumis; species Cucumis variabilis. The sequence goes on along the minus strand of JBBPDI010077725.1, from coordinate 13,230 downwards.
ATACTTATTTCTTTATTCTTCATCTTTTAAATTCATCTATTCATTTGCTTAATTTATTCTTTTTTTTTTTTTTTTTTTTTTAAATATCATGCATTACTAATTTTATATTTTTTTAGTTAACTTTGTTTAAGAATAAGTGCTTATTAAAAGACAACTGAAGTTTTCTGTTCACTCTTTTATTTTACTTCCAAGTTTTTTTTAATTCTTTTTTTTTCTAATTTTTTTTAAATTAGTTTGGTTGTTGATGGTCATTGATCTCATCTTTTATGTGCGACTAATATCTCTAAGTGAGGAACCACATCATCACACAAGAAAGGTTCACTAAACAACAAGAATGATAGTTAAAGTTAATGTAACATGACAAGGCTACTATCGACGAAAGCTATCTATAAAAAGTCTCTTTCTTCACCAAAGGAAAAGAGACTTGTATGGGCCAAGTAGATGTTTGTAGGGGCTAAGGTCTAAAGAGAAGGGCAAAAAGGAATAGTATTTTCGTCGGCTGTAAAAAAGTTTCTTCTTCTGTGCCCATACTGTAAGTGAGAGTTTAAAGTCTGAGTGGTGAAGGTTCCATTTTTCCATTCCCCTTATCTTGAAATTTCTCCATCTTCTTTGTTTTTCATTTTTGTATTTCTTTGTAATATATGTTGTTCATATTGTACAATAGCCGAAGGCCTGCATTCTTTAATATATATTACATGTTTATACTTTAAATCCATAATTTCTTGGCTTTTCACTTGTCAATGTGTTATTAGTAGTTAAGTTTGTGATAAGTTCTTGATAAGAAATGTAACTTATAATTTTTATCGCGTTAGTTGAGTTAATATCATTACTTGGTCAGTGTAAGTCGCCAACTACTCGAGATGGTAGGTGGAAGGACATGACTAACACGCTCAAGAGAGAGATTCTCTTCCTTTGCAAGATAATTTCCATTATTTGTATCCTGAGAGGTGCACGAGTCTGGACACTAGGCATCAAGAGGTTGTTGTCCTTAATTGTGAAGTTCTATAAATTTTATAAGTGAACTCTTCTAGATATATCTCGCCTAATCACACCTAATCATGTCGATCCTGAGAGGTGACCATGTTTGGCGTTTTATGACCCTGACAGAATCATGCCTTAATTATAAGTTGATTGAGCGAGTTATAACGCATTGAGGCTATCGCATCATTGCTTAATCACATTATAGTGCATAGACATTCCTTCACTCTTTCTCTCATACAAGTTAGTTCACATTTCCATCATACCATCTATATCCCCCTTACAGAATCTCTAGGCATAGACATTTAGTGGTATTTTGTTTTTGTAATTTTTTATGCCATTCATTATTCTTTAATTCTTTTATATTGCCTAGATGATAAGTAAACCCTAGAACTAATATCTTAAATCAATTTCTCGTGTTTGACCCTGGATCACCTAGGTAAACCTATTATTTCGCTTGCACTTGGACAAGCAGTAGGAAAACTTGTACTCAATAAAGACTTAGCTGTCACACGATATGGAGAGACATATTGAGAAATTTGTATGCAGTGAACATGCTCATTGATATATCACCTAGACGGAATATAATTTCCACTCACTATTTACTAACACTAAGTCCCATTCGTTGAAGAGAAACAATGCTTCAACAACCATGAATGACGTGTTATTGAATATGGATCAATGCATGCAAAATGCTCTCCATTATTCTCTTCATCATGCGAGTTGACATGATCATTGCTTGCAAAATACTCCTAATGTCTCCACCACCTACTTATAAGTCTGCAAAGTATAATTTTTCTATTGCTTGCCCAAGTGTAAGCAAAACAATAGGTTTTTTCGAATGAACCAGGATCGAACACAGAGAATTGATATCAAATCATAGTTCTAGGGTCTACTTGTCAACTAGGTGGTATAAGAATTGAGTTAAAAGAATATAAAAATAATCAAACTACCTAAGTATTCTAGAGATGTTGTGAAGTTAATTTAATGAGGGTTGTTGTGCAAATGGAGGAATGAACGAACTAACTTGCATTAAAGAAAGGGGTGAAAGTGAAGGGATAAAAATCCTAGGGAACAAAATATTTTACATAACTATTCCTCAATTTAATTTGAGAATCCTAAAATACCAATACATTGGTAAAATAATACAGAAACTAATTTTCTTATTATAATTTAAAGGTTAAGCGGACTTTTTAATTATAGATTAGAGAAAGAAAAACTTACATAGTTTGACGCCTCTGAATATACAAAAACTCCAAATTGGGACACCATGCGTCGGACACCTTCCTATCCTCTGAGATAAGATTAGTTTGTTGGAACCAATTGGGATGGAAAAAGATTTAGAGAGAAACTATTTATTGTAGAGAGCAAAAACACTGGCTTGATTGATTAAGCACTACAACAAAATCCATTTCACTTGACACTAGCTACTTTTACATACTTGTATTAAAAAAAAGTCAAGTATTGACCATTTTAAAGGAAAAACGTCAAGCATAGTTTAAAAAAAGTGAAGTTTTCACGTAATTTTTTGAACTATTTTACGTTAGCTTTTACTTGATATTTTTTTCATGTCAAGTATTTTACGTAATTTTTTGAACTATTTGACGCGAACGTCAAGTATAGTGAACATTTAGTTGATGCGAAAAAAATGTCAAGTATAGTTTGAAGAAAGCAAAATTTTCACTAATTTTTTTCACTAATTTTTTGTTAGTTTTTACTTGACGTTTTTTCTACGTCAAGTATAGTGCACATTTTACTTGACATTTATTTCGCATCAAGTATAGCTAATATTTACTTGATGTAGAAACAACTTCAAATATAGTTAACATTTTTATTTTGTCAAGTATAAAAATATAAAAATACTTTTTATTTTCCTCCTTTTATTAAATAAACTTTTTAAAATAAACTTATCAAAATAAATTTATTAAAAGAAACTTTTAAAAATACACTTATTAAAAATTTTCCTCCCTTCCATTTGTCTCCTCCTTTCATTTCCCCCTTTCTCTCCATAAAAAATCTCCACGTCGTTCTCTCCATTTCCATCTCCATCTCTACCACTCTCCATCTCCATCGATCATTGACCCACACCTCATGACTCTCCATGTCCATCGGTCGCTGATCCACAACCCACGACACTCTATCTCTACAGGCCTCGACCCATAGCCCACGACTCTCCATCTTCATGCTATTCTCTCCATTTTTGGACGGTTGACACACAAACTCCGATCCACGGCATTCCGACGGTGACCCACGACATTCCAATGGCGACCCACAACACTCTGACTCTGACCCACAACGACCCACAACGTTTTTCATTTCTATCTAGCATAAGGTTTGTACTATTTTCTTTTCAAATTTGATTAATACTTTGTCCTTGTTTTATTATTTATGGGCAACGGATGGGACAGATCTATGAATTGAGAACAGTTACTACTACAATTTTATTTACTTAACATTTTTTAAATGTAAAGAATTATTTACTTTTATTTACTTTTTTCTCTTTTTGTCTAAAAAAATTTATCCCCAAATTTTTCTTTCCTTTCTCCCTCCATATCTCTAAATTTCCCTATTTTTTCCCACCCGATTTTCCCAAATTTTCTTTAAACATAACAAATGCTTCATTTGTTCTAAGTTTTCTAAATTTCCTAACCATCCCAAATGTTCCATAGCCCTAGCTCCGTCCCAACGATTTTCTTTCTTCGAAGGGAGAACAAGGCACCCTTTCACCGATTTCTTCTTCTTCTTTTATCTCTTTGCCTCTTCTTCCCTCTTCTTCCCTTTTCCCAAAACCTCAACCCTATTTTATTTAATATCAAAATTTCATCTCTCTCTCAATTTTCTTCACCTAATTGGATCTCACAACCTAATTCTAAGTTAGAAGAATAGCAGATTAAATCTAGTGATGGTCCCGATTTGAGTTCGAGAAGAGATATCGAGGATTTGAGAAAGCTTCAAAGGTATGACTTCTATTAACCTTAATGTCTTTTAATTAGGATAGATTTTACATGTTAATCTCTAAAATGTTTAGATAAATTTAGAGTAGAATTGATCTGTATTTCTGCTGTGTTTGTATGCTTTCCATCAGTTATCAATAGCGTGAGTAGATAATAGCTAATGATAAGAATAGTCACGTTTACCTTTTATCATGTTACTTGTGCTTTTGTGAATGCTTGGCCAGCATTAGTTGGTAATTATCCAAGAGGAAAAGTAACTAGAACTTAATTAGCACGTGTGAAGAGGAATTTAGCCTCTCTACGAGATAATTTTTCACATTTGAATCTCGAAAAGAGAATAAGTGTGGGCAATGGCTACCGAGAGGTAGTAGTTTTTAATTACAAGATACTACAAGATGCATAAGTGGTTTCTTCTAGACATAATTCGCTTAGACATATTTAGTCATATAGATCTTTGAAAGACAGTCATATGTGGCATATATGCATTCGAGAGAAGCATGCCTTAATCACAAGTGTGTCTTAGTAAGTTATGTCACGTCAAGGTTATCTCCTTACTTACGCAACTGATATCACACGATCATTCCTACCTTTTTTTCTGTAATGCAAGTTATGTGTGTTATTTTATCCTCTTCGCATTGCCTTACAGACTTTCGTTTTGTAATTTACCAATTCTTACATTCGTTATTCTTAAATTCTTCCAACATGCCTAAATGAAGAGTAAATTCTAGAATTAACATCTAATAATAATTCTCTATGTTTGACCCTGGATCACCTAGGTAAACCTACTATGTCGCTTACTCTTGGGCAAGTATTAGGAAAACTTGTACTCAACGAGGACTTAGAAATTTATGTGATGAAGAGGTACTTTTTTAGCATTTTTTATGACTATGATCGATCAAGACCTATGACTCATCGCCTACCATGGGAACACACGATGCAGAGAGTTACTGTGAGTGCTTAATGCGCGATGACTTGGCTCTATGACGTATCGTTGTTGCATTAAACATAATCTAAGCCATTAAGTCCAAGCACGAAATTCAAAAGTAAATTTTTGGCATCGTTGCCACAAAATTGACTTCTAGATGTTAGAGTAGTAATTTACTTTGGTTTGGGCAAAGCATTTGATATTGGTAAACCACACGATTAGCCAAAAATCGTGCAAAGAGGTTCAAGGTACTAGAGTAATCTGTGATTGCTTGAACCATTCCAAAAATCAATTTATCTTTCGGGAGATGACCTAGAGAAGTCTTAATGGATGACGATAGTCATAAATGAAAATGAGAATTTCCATGAAATCATCCCAAGAAGTGTTCTCGCACAAGGCTAACAAAAAACGTATTGCCAATTAGATAAGCGACAAGGACCAAGAGAGATCATTTAAACATTGCGATGAATGACTGAGAGTAGAGACTTATTCCAATGATCAATCAAGACTCTAAGAGTCATGATTCAAATGATCGATGAAGTTAAGAAACTACGCAGTTAGAAAGCTATGTGGAGCAAAAGCGATGACACATATTTCTTCCTCGCTAAAGTGTCTGTACACATGGATACATCTGTAATGTATATTATTTCCATTCGTCTTAAATTTGTATCCTTAGAATAGTATGCATTACTTCTTACCCTGACACCTTTGCATATAATTCTTTTATTTTTAAATCAATTTGGTATTCTTTTGTTTTCTTTCTCTCTATATATCCCTTAAATCTCTCATAAGGATTGCGTGTCACGCCGCACAATCTTAGGTACTTTCATCCTTGCACAATGTAGGAAATTAGATTGCTTGGGGAAATGTTGAAATCTTTAGAGGTATGAAGCTTCAGGTCAAATCCCTTAGTTTTAAATTTCCAATGAGTAATGAATGCACGTATCTTGAGCCAAGAGTAGTCACTCAAGTTTTTCACATCATATTTAATGTGACAAGACCTTAATCGTTTGTAACCGGTTGTTTAATCATATTTAAGAAGGTCTATTCAAACACTTCAAATATCTGAGTTTTAGCAGTTAGCCAGCACAACAAAACATGAACCCACACATTGTGTAACCTTCAAAGCGCTATGAAATAGTGAAGTTTCTTTTAGTTATATCATTAGCAGTAAACTATATGTATAGCTAGAGGGCATATATATGAAAAATGAGACAGTGAACTTTGGTAACCCAGTTCGGCCAATTTGCCTACATCTGGGGAGCTCTCGGCTCAGATGAGGAAGTTTTTATTTGAGATTATGATAGAACATCTTATGAACTAAGATACATGAACATAGTTGAAAGATAACTAAATACATTGTCAGACTCCCCCTGACCAGTACATAATCTCCTACTTAATTGATTCAGGCTCCCCCTGAAGTATAGATTCCATTATCTAACATTATCAACTCTTGATATAATGACACCCGTATACATATACCAGGTCTTCACGTCATTCACTCCTCATCGTTACTCATGTAGTCACCTACATCACATTCAACTGGTGATCGTTAATAAATCAGGATAAAGTTAAGTACTTCACCTGTCATCGTTTGTTAACTTCTTCTGTGCAGGTTATCTCACGATTTTTCTCAACACCCTACACGTTGTGATCTTCTTCCTATATAAAGAAAAGATATATCGTTCTTCAAGAAACCACCGTATCTTTTTGTTATAGAATATCTTTTCTCCATAAATAAAGGAATGTAATCTGATATATCCTTTGCAATAGGAACCATCTAACTGAACTATTTTAAAAGAATTACTTTGCCAAAATCAATATTTTAACACGCTACCATTCCAAAAGCTCTTCTTTGATGTTCTTCATTGTCCTAGCATCTTTCACCAAGAAATATCTCCCTTTCAAAAATTTCCTCGTCAGGCCATCCTATTATGAGTACTAAGAACTCCTTCTCGATGATGGGCACGATAAGGGTACATGAACAAGGAAAGCATGAAAGGATGAAGAAGGCCAAGGTAGAAAATATATGAATAAAAGATTACGTAAGGAAATAAGCAAAATAAGGTGAAAAGATGGACATGAATAAAAGATTATGTAATATGAAGAACATCCAAGTGCAGCAGCAGGTTGACGATGATGGAAAAGAGTATCTTCCATTGAAAAGGATTTCCTCGCATGCTGTTAAATCTACAGAGCTGTGAACAAGGGCCCGCGAAAAGGCTAATAAAGGAAAACTCGAGCTCTTGGATGAAATGATGGAAATGATGGAGATGGAGAAGAAGAAGTTTAAAGAGTTAGAGAAGGAAGTGGTGAAAGAGAACGCACGACAACTCCCTTACAAGTAGAGGAAGGTGAAAAGGAAAGTGGATCCCACGACAACTCCCTCTCTTCCAATCTAACCCGACCAACCAACAAAGAGAACGCACCCATCTTTTCCCCCACTTTAAACTTCTTAGTCACATCTTGTAATTTTTATTTCTTTGTATTTATGTCCTTTACAATGAAAGTGATCACTTCTGATGTACTCTTTAAGCATTTAATCTTTCTTGTCGCAAGTTTGGCTCTTCGCCTTATGGCATTCTAATTTTCCTGTGTAATTTAATAACACTTCAGTGAAATAAAGTTTGCGAAATAAAGTTTCATTTGTTACCTCTGCGATTAACTTATTAAGGAACCTTACTTAGAAAAATATATTTCTGTAGTTTATTAAGGCGAGCAAGTTTTACCTCAAACCAGTCGTGTAAATTTTTTCTTAAAGACTAATCCTATCATTCATTTTTAGCAATGAGGTCTATGCTAAACTCTAAACTTTGGAGAGTGCGAGATCCGCATTAAAATATCGAGAAACCTTTCAAAAGCTTCACAAGACAAGCAAAAATAAGGCATTTTAACAAAAGTTAAAACTAATGCAAAAAAAAAAATGAAATAACTTCCTAAAAATTGAGGTATTTGTTGGTTTAATCGAAATAACAACTTTTATGTTGCCTCCTCTCGTAAAAATAAGAAGGATACTTCAAAAGTAAAAGTTGAGAGTTGAGCAACTTTGCCTCTTCGCGAGAGTATTTCTAACATTTGGGTCTCGAAAGGAGGACAAGTGTGCATAGTGATTACCAAGAGGTAACAGTCCTTAATCACAAAATACTATAAGATGCATAAGTGGTTTTCTTTAGATAGATCTCGCTTAGACATATTTGGTCATATGAATCTCTGAAAAGAAATCATGTGTTGGCATACAAGCATTCGAGAGAAGCATGCCTTAATCATAAGTGTGTCTTAGCAAGTTTTGTCGTGTCAAGATTATCTTCCTACTTACTCAAATGATATCACACAAACATTCTTACATTCTTTTCCCTAATACGAGTTAGATGCGTTATTTTATCTTTCTCTTCGCGTCGCTTTACAAACTCTCGCTGTGTAATTAACCAATTCATACATTTCTTATTCTTAAATTCTTCCAATTTTCCTAAATGAAGAGTAGACTATAGAATTTACATCTAATAATAATTTCCTGTGTTCGACCCTGGATCACCCAGGTAAACCTACTATTTTGCTTGCACTTGGACAAGCAGTAGAAAACTTGTATCCAACGAGGACTTAAGAATTACAGGATGAAGAGGTACATTGTAAGCCTTTCTCTTGGTTGTGATATGCCCTATGACTCATCGCCTACAATGGAAACATACAATTTTATATATAAGCTATAATAAGAATAAGAAGAAAAAAAACCACTAGGGATCTTACAACTTAAATCCATGTTTTAACAATGTTGCACGTTTGAAGTTGAGTGTAAGTGATCGGGAGAAATTTGTTGCCTAAATCTAGACCAAATAAATAATTGAATTTATCCATACATGTAGTTTTAGGGGCATGACAGAATCGAACACAACGACCATGTTTGATTTCTCAAGTAAATAAATCAGTGATAAAGAGATCTTGTTTGGGTTGTGCAAATCTTCCCGTATTCAAGGAATTTGATCATAGAATTCTCTTTTTTGAATTGAGTGATTTCTACCCGTAATCAATTAATTTAGTCACAAATGTTGATTAATTATTCCTAAACAGCTAACTAGCGCAAGTTGATGTGCTGAAAAACATACAAGATTAAATTCGTACTAATTCCATTAAGGTTGAGGCTCAAGTTATGTCAAGAATCTAATTTTCAACACCTAATTAAACAATTTTTTAATTCAATTCTAAATTGATTAGAAAACTCTAAATAGATTAGTGCAAGCTAACCTAACTCATTGCTTCTTACAATTTATGTACAAGCTAACATAAAGTTAAACAAAAATCAAACGGACAATACAAAAATAAAGTTCAAACTCTCGCAAATTTATTGAAATTAATAAAAATGTCTAGAAACCCAAGCTCAAAAAAGAATACCTTGGGCAATAATTTGGATGGTTGGAATAGGAGGTTGAATGACCTAGGCAACATTGTTGATTTTTATATAAACTCTGATGGAGTTATGATGCTAAGGATAATGTCACGGCACTGACAGAAATCTTACGCGTACTGTTCACAACAAATATGTGCTATCGAATCTCGTTTAATTCGAGATTGATCAATAATTTTATGTTTAAATTTGGTTATTGTGTAGGTTATAAGCAAATCAAAGGTATAATTAGATGTTGATGACATATTGGAGCTAAAACAGAAATAAATAAATAAATAAAGGGGTTTTTGCAAAAATAGCAAAAAAATTATGATAATAGATTTCATGTCACAACATTTTTTAAATGTGCAAAAGTAGCAAATTTAAAAGTGATGACCTTCTGATTATCGTGTGATAGCCTTCCGATAACCTTATGATTATCGTCTGATAGTTGTATGATATCACTAATTTTGTCATATTCGCAATGTCCAAAAAATTAGTGTTATGAACTATTTTTTTTTAATGTTTTTGTCATTTGATACAATTTCCTAAAAATAAATTCAAATAGAATATTAGTGAAGGAGGGATGAAAAGACCTAAATTGGCCTCTGCCTTCAATGTCCGGTGTCTTACGACTTTGAGTGCGAGGCTGTAAGGCTGTAAGGAGAGAGTAGTTTCAGCCAAGTACAGAAGTCTCTATCTAATTTTCTCTTTGGTTTTGGTGCTGTTATGAACCTTATCTTTCCCCCAAAGATCGACATGTCGATTATGGGCTAAGGTATCTTCTTTTAGCTTGGCTTTATAGTAATTTTCCTTAATTTCATTGCATTTGTGAGGCTTGAACTTAATTTGATGTATTAATTATTCCAATTCTATTTCTAATTATTATTAGTCATATTTTTTTTTATGCTTGTGGACGTTATTTGATGAACAGTTTAGATTATTGTGTCCAATTCTCTTTGTTAGGATGAACATAATTCAATAAGAAATAATGAGTTAGGTTAGTTTACAAATATAACAAAACCTCATATAATTGAATTAACCAACTTATAATTGAATTAAGTGATTGTTCAATTAGGCGCTTGAAAATTTCTCAGCTAAACTTAGTCATGATTATGCAATTAGTACAAACTAAGGGTGTGTTTGGTTTAGATTATAAAGTATTTAATTTTGTCAAAAAACTATTTTGAAAAAAAAGTGATAGTGTTTGGCAAATTAAAATAATGCATTTTTCAAAAATTGATTTATAAAATAATCTATTTTGGAGAAATCTTTAAAAACCAAATTCACATATAAATACTTATACCAAAGTCTAACCAATCATTAAGTATTTATATTTTAAACTCATTTCCAAAAAAGTGTTGAAAAGGAAATGTATTATTAAAAAATATTTTGTTCTTAATTCAATCCAAACGGACCCTAAATCTTGTATGTTTTATTATCCGTTTAACTCACAATAGTTTGATGCTTTGGTCAATTTAATTAGCTTTTTTAATTAAATTGGTTAGGATCATTAAAAATTACTTAGTTCAATAAAAAGAATTCAATGATCAAATGCTATGGCTACGGATGTCTACACCACCTAAAAATAAGCTTTATTATTGATAGAACCTACAATTTTGCTATATTTTATATATAAAAAAATTGATCATTTTACGATTAACAATAATTTCTTTTAATTACTTGTATATTTATAGTTTAAATTATTGGTTAATTTACTTAAATGTAACAAAACTCCTAAATAGATTTGCCCATATAGCAAAATAAGAAAAGCCTATAAAGTTCGATTATTTTTTTATGAATTTGATATGTGCATGCCCTTGTTTGTTTTGAATTATTACGACACGAGTTGTGTACTTCTTCACTTCTTCTTCTTCTCCTTTATGATTGTTTATGTTCAAAGCTTTTTGTCATCGTTTAAAGTTTATTATCGGATCGTTTAAATTTGAAGTCTATTTCCCCATTGTTTAAAATGAACTACACACGATCGAGTATTATAATCTAAACCATCGTTTAGATTATATATAGTACACAATTGTTTAGAAGAAGATTATATGATACGATCATTCATGTTTGGAGCTTTCTCACCATCGTTTAAAGTTTATTATCTGATCATTTAAATTTGAAGCTGTTTTTTCCATCGTTTAAAATGAACTACAGATTTGTGTATCACGATATAAACCATCGTTTAGACATACATGATCGTTTAGACGTACATGATCGTTTAAAAGAAGATCACTCGTGCGCATTTGATCAATTAATCGCGTGTTGACTCGTGTATTTTTGATATTTCACATTGTAGTTCCATTGGACTTTTTCCCTTTTCAAAATTATTCTATATAGTGTAAATATTTTACCAGATTGTTATATTTAAAAAAAAACCTGAGTTATTTTTATTTTTTTAATTTTCTTTATTTTATATTTAATATAATTGTTTTTAAAATAATTTATGGACATTAAGTAAACATATATATTAAATTTTACATGTTGCATTATTTAAGATTAAGTAATGATATAAAGTCCTGTCGATAAAATTTGTGGATCCCAACTGATTTGAGTACATCAAAATTTCTTACACATGTTTGGGAATCCTTTTATTTAAAGTTTTCATATTTAAAAAAAGATCAAAAAAGAGGAGGATCTACGTTTTAAGATTGGTATTAAGAGGGTATTATATATAAAAGATGAGAAAAAAAATATGAATAATAGAGACTGCTGAACTATTGAATTTGAGAAGAAATAGAAAAATGTGGAGAGGGAGGTGATGGAGATGGGGCGTAGAATTTTCATCGAGCGAACTTGTTTTAGAAGGCTGAGGTTATTAATGATAACTTTAAAGTTTTGTGGTCTTTTCTTAAATACAAAATTCTAAACATATTTTCTATAATCTAGTCTACATGAATTTTCATAGCTAATATTGAATAATTTTATCCGGTTTATCATCTAAATCATATTTATATTTTTTAGTTCAATAATATGTAGACGTGAGTTACATGTGTCTCTTAGGTTGATAACTAAATTTAAAAATTGAAGAGAACACACAAAAAGTATAATTTATATGGCTAAATTATGGATAATATGGTGAGTTGTTTTGACTATTTTTCAAATAAAAAAATATGAAAAAGTAGGCTGATATTAGCTTTTATACAAGCCATTACTTTAGACATAAGATTGTTTAAATTTTTAGTGGAGTAATAAAGTGCAAACAGATAACACCACATGTGTCGAAGAATGAAGAAACATAGAAAACGTTTAGTTGAATTGTCATTTATTATATATTATCACACATTTTTTATTTTCTATATTTTTTGTTTAAAGAAAAATTACAAGTAAAACCTTTTAGAAGATCTGGAAATTTCTAATTTTATATGTAGTATGTTTCTAAACTTAAATATCTAATAATTATTAAATTTTAATTTTTAATGTAACAAATTTTAGATCATCTTCGGCAAATTTGAAAAAAAATCATCGGTCTATAACAATATATAAAATTTATAATTTATTTGTTTGATAATGACTCCAAGCATTTAATTATTTTGAACCAAAGTTAGATACAAACATAAAAGTTTATGGATTAATATTTGAACTTGTAATATTATTTATTTTAAAGTTCAAAGTTCTAATTGTGTTGTATTATTATTTTTTTTTGTTTTTATTTATTCTCTAACAAGTTATAACTATGTTTATAAATTTGAATTTCTATTGTTATTCTAATTACACCATAGGAAATTAAATTTGGATTAATTGGCCTAAAATAAAGAAATAAAATTGGATTAACAAGTGATTTATTGATAAAAAAAATACATGATAAAAAATCAAAATTGTGAGAGGATTTATGATTTTCAGAACGCAATAGTGATAGAATAAGATATATAGACTTTTGCAAGGTAATATAAGATATGCTTTTTTTTCTTTTTTTTCTTTTTTTTTTTTTTTTTTTGGGGGGGGGGGGGGGGGGGGGTTAGCCAGCCCATTTCAAAACCGGAAAAACACCC
>JBBPDI010077706.1:0-14752 GCA_037974545.1 Cucumis variabilis | reverse complement strand
ATAGGACATCTCATGGTATATGTTACACTATAGAATTCAATGGGATGAATGTTACAACATGGAATAAAGAGAGAGTTTTGGAAGATTAGTAACATATTGTAGGTTATGGATATCTACATAATTATATTTATAATAGAATTTAATTTTGAAAATTATATATAATTAATAACTATGACAGGGTTATAATTGTTCTAAAAATATATGAAAACCTAATCAAGGAAATAAATCATAATTTAGGACATTTGTGAAATTTTCTGGTAGATTTAGGTCTTTTATCTAAATCTTTCAATTTTTTTAAAAAATGGTCACTTTCATTGGCTTTTGTCGGTTTATTATATTTATGAAAATTTTCCTCTTTCTTATTGTTTTGTTTTCTTATTTTTCTTATTTTTTTTGTAAGACGATAAATTCAAATCTTAAATAAATTCATATAAAAAATAAAATATAAATAAATAAGAAAATAAAATAAATAAATAATAAATGACAGAATACAATATCTACAGTTTTGTTCAAACTTTTCAAAATGTTATGTTTGTCACAATTATACAAATACTTTTGAACAAAATATTATAAATAATACACTCGACAATACAAAAGAAAAAAAATAGTTACAAATACAATTAAACGATAAACTTTGACATATTCTTGAAATTATTTAGTTAATAGAATTTCAAATAAAATAAATAAAAGGAAATTGTCAAAAATATAACATTTGATAAAATATTTATATTTCATAAAAAAATTAATAGTAAATAATTGTGTCTTTTAGTAGTTTTGTTGAGTGTAAATAGTTTGTTAAAATTTTTTATTTTTGAAAAAACTCCATAAATAAACTATTCTCATATATTTTTAATTGTTGCTAAAATTAGACCTATAGCAATAGTTATTAAATTGAATAATATATTATTAAAGCAGTTAATTTATATAATTCGTGTTGTTGATGTTCGTGCATTGTATGAACAACCTCTCATTTATAAACATCCTTATATCATTTGAGTGTTCATGAATATGAAAAAGAATATGATGAAGAAGATTATATCAATTTATACCATCAAACATTTGGGTTGTATCAATTAAATATTAAACTAATTGTTGAGTATGAAATTTCAGCGAATTAAATTTTATCACATCATCACAACAAATATTGTGGTAATTATTTTTTTTGGATAATTAAGTTTATTCAACCAAACTCAATTCAGGCCCAATAAACAAATGGGCTCAAGCCAAAATCTAAAAAGCAAATGGACTCTCAAGTCCAACAAGCAAATGAGCTCAAACCCAACAAGCAAATGAGCTCAAGCCCACCTCAAATTCCATGAAATTTCTCTATAAATAGAAACTTTTGTCAGCCATTTTGGGGATCTTGGATTGAAGGAAGAATTGAAGCTCTGAAGTACTGAAGCTCTAAAGAATTGAAGATTCAAACTTCTACAAACTCTCAAGACGTGCAAGTTCACATCAATCTCGAGATCAACATCTTCTGAAAGATGAAAGACTTGGAAGATTAAATTTTTCTTGGATTCCAGAAGATCGAAGTTCAGATCGACTTGCAACTGCAACATCTTTTAGACCAAAGATCGAGAAATTCTAAGTGTTTAACTTGTATTAAGAGAAAGCATCAAAGGAGTAAATATTAGAGATTGTATTCACAATATCATCAATATATTAAAGTTCGATTACACGAATTACATTTCTTTGAAATATCATGTGAATAATTTGGCACACCCGGTGGGACCATCTCTACCTTTCATCTCTTTCTCTTTGAAGAACATCTCTAAAGAAAATATGGCATCTCAAGGAAACATTTCCAAAGCTTTAGACGACATCAGCAAGCGATCAAATACTCGCAGCCGCTCAAGGGAATTTAATTCATCTGAGAATATGCCACCTTTTAAAGTCGCAAAGAATATTTGGGAACAAATCTCCAGTCCACCAAAAGGTGGAATTATAATCAAAAAAAATTCTGTGATTGAGGAACACAACTCATCTTCTAAATGCCCAAATGAGGAGGTACCTCATCCAAATATAATGTCAGTTATGGTGACTGGCGTGGATACAAGAAAAAATATAATGGCAGAGCTCAAAAAGAAGGTCAACATGCTCATAAAGGCGCTTGAAGAAAAAGACTACGAGATTGAATCTCTAAAAAATCACATCAAGATCGTGACGCTGATGAATCAAGTCACACACATACCCATCAAGAATACTGACAAAGGAAAGGCAATTATGCAAGAAAGTCATCTACAAAATTCGACTTCAATTGCATCGTTGTCTGTTCAGCAGTTGCAGGAAATGATTGCAAACTCCATCAAAACTCAATATGGTGGACATGCTCAAACTTTCTCTTTGTATTCCAAGCTGCATACAAAGAGGATCGATAATCTAAGAATGTCGAATGGGTACCAACCATCCAAGTTCCAACAGTTTGATGGAAATGGCAACCCAAAACAACGTGTTGCTCATGTTATCGAAACATGTGAAACCGCTGGAACGAGAAGATTTATTGGTTAAACAGTTCGTTCGAACTCTCAAAGGAAATGCCTTTGACTGGTACACTGACCTGGAGCCTGAATCCATCAACAGTTGAGAGCAGCTTAAGAGGGACTTTCTCAACCGTTTCAACAACACTCGTTGTATTGTCAGCATGATAAAGCTAACTGTCACCAAGCAGTGAAAGGGTAAGCCAGACGTTGATTATATTAACCAGTGGAGAGCATTAAGCCTTGATTGCAAAGATAGATTAATTAAACTCTCGGCAGTAGAAATGTGTACTCAAGGAATGCATTGGAGACTCCTGTACATCTTGTAGGGAATAAAACCCCGTACCTTTGAAGAGTTAGCAACTAGATCTCATGATATGGAGCTAATTGTTGCTAACAGAGGGAACAATGATTTACTGGTTCCAAAAATTAGAAAAGATAAGAAAGAGGTGAAGAGCGCCCAGAAGGTATAGAAAGGTGCTACCAATGAAGCTATGATCGTCAGCATGACCCCTTTGAAATTTGTCTCTAAAGAAAAGAAATTTGAGAAACACCAAGAAGAAGACGGAAATAGATGTCCGATGTTGAAAGAAAGATAAGAAAAAGTTTATCCTTTTCCAGATTTTGACTTACCTGATATGTTGGAGCAACTACTGAAAAAGCAACTCATTCAACTTCCTGAATGTAAACGACCTGCAGAAATGGGAAGGGTAAAAGATCCCAATTATTGCAAATATCATCGAGTCATCAGCCATTCCGTGGAGAAATATTTTATGTTGAAGGAGTTGATTTTGAAATTAGCTCTAGACAAAAAGATTGAGCTAGATCTCGATGATGTGGCACAAACAAATCATGCTGCAGTAACAATTCATTCGGATGGTTGATTACCTGCTGCAAAGAATCTGATCCAATTTAGATCTTTAGAGCCTATGTTCATATATTCTTCATCGGAGGCCCTACAAAATGATGAGCTCCAAACCTATGGCCCCAAAGAAGAAGAAAAACAGAAGAAATAGTAAGTATCAGAGAAGAAAAATAAGAAATAATACGAGAAAATTTCAACCAATCAAGGAAGAAAGTGAGAAGCTTCCTCGACCATGACAACCAATAACTCTGATGGACTTCTTCCCTAAAATTTTTTCAATTGAAAAAACTTCATGTTATGCGGTCAGTACGACTAAGGACGACGCTTCTCCCTCATATCTTGTGGAAGTAGCCACCAAGCCAGAGGAATTGCCTTCTTTTAGCGTAAGTGATCTTCTGTCACTCCCGTGAGAAATCAAGGATACAATTTTCGAGATGTTAAAAAATGATGGTGACTCGACTATTTCTGCACCATAAACGAAGGCGTGTGATTCCTGTTGTATGTCGATAACATTCAGTGATGAGGACTTGTTACTTGGGGCAAAGCTTTATAACCGACCCTTATTCGTATCTGGATATGTTCAAGAGCAAAAGCTCAATCGAATTCTCATCGATAATGGTTCTGCCATCAACATTCTGCCAAAATCAACCATGAATAAATTAGGTATCTCAATTGAGGAGTTATCAAGCATTAAATTGGTGATTCACGACTTTAATCAAGGAGCACAACAGGCAATAGGCATTGTTCGTTTGAAAATTGTCGTAGGGGATTTACAAGCAACTGTAATATTTCATGTGATCAATTCGAGGACCACTTATAAGATGTTATTAGGGCGTCCATGGATACATGAAAATGGAGTCGTAACCTTCACTCTCCATCAATGTTTTAAATTTTACAAACAGGGAGTTAGGAAGGTTGATGTTGACACTAAGCCATTCTCAAAGGCTGAGTCACACTTTGCTGATGCCAAATTTTATACAAAAGATGATGATGTAAGTGAAACCATATCATTTGAAGTTCCTATAGCCAAAGACACTTATAAGCTCGAGCAAATAAAGATCACAACAAAGAAGTGAAATGAAGGGGATGCACTCAATGTAAAAAGAATGACGAGTCAACAACCCAAGCCAAGTTTGAGGTGTCAGAGAGTGAAAAGATGACAATCCCACAAGAAAAAGGCACAAAATCTCCTATTTTATGCTATGTTCCTTTATCTCGACGTAAGAAGGGAGAATCACCGTTTACAGAATATTCAGAAAATTTAACGATTGGAAGCATCGAAATATTAAAGGAAAGCTTCACCATACCTCTTACCAAGATAGACAAAGGAGAAACAAAAAAAATTGAGAAAAATGACGTAGAGGCATTCTTTCCAGAAAGACGAACAACTGAGGGATTTGACCCAAAAGCATATAATTTGATGGCTAAGGCGGGTTATGACTTCACAACTCGCACTGAGCTTAAAAGCATGAAAATATTCGATGAAAGGCCTGACTTTCTCCTATAAAAAAAAGCTTCAAAAGCAAGAATATTCTATACCTAATTCAAGAGCTGGAGTTGGATATAAGTCTTTCAAACCGATTCGAATATCAGGTAAAGAAAAAGTAAAAGTTACAGGCACATGCCACATTACTGTTGAAGAAAGCAAAAACTCCAAAGAGGACAAAAAAAGTCAAAGTTAAAGGAGTTCTGTATTTTATCGCATTATTTCTCCTGCTGCACATTCTTCAGTGTTCCAGAGATTAAATACTTCAACAGTGAAAGATAAAAGTCAGGGTTCAACTTTTGGTTCTATTCTACCATCTACCTTCGAAAGGTTAAATACAACTTCAAAGAAAGTACAATTTGTAAGTCCAACTCCTGACGTAAGAGAATCTGTCTTTCAAAAGGTTTAATACAACTTCAAAGAAAGTATAATCTGCAAATCGAACTCTATACACAAGAGAATCTGCCTTTAAGAGGATAAGCGTGTCCCTAACAAGAGGCCAAAAGAAACCTTCTGTAGCCGTCTCAAGCAAACATGGCTTAGTAGCGGGGGATGATGAAATTTGCAGTGCAGTTCCATCTAGAATGAAGAGAAAAATGTTTGTCTCAGTAAATACAGAGGGTTTGTTAAAAGAAAAATGACACAATATTGTGTTTACTCGACTCGAAAGTAATAAACCAGAAGATGAAATAGATGTGGTAAGTTGTGACCATGTTACGATAGAGGAGACATCTAACTATGAGATGTTTGTAGAAGATGCCGAAGTCGCTCCATTATCACTTGAGGATGGAGGTCAATCAATGGTTGATGAGTTAAAGGAAGTCAATCTTGGTACGATAGAGGATCCTCGTCCAACCTTCATAAGCGCCAACTTTCTGATGATGACCAAAATGAGTATGTGAGCTTACTAAAAGCGTACAAAGAAGTCTTTGCATGGTCATATAAGGAAATGCCTGGACTTGATCCAAAGGTGGTTGTTCATCATTTAGCAATCAAACCAAAGCAACGGCCCGTCAAGCAAGCCCAATGACATTTTCGATCTAAACTCATTCCTCAAATAAAGGAAGAGGTAAATAAGCTCATTGAAGCTGGCTTTATTCGCGAAGTCAAGTACCCAATATGGATAGCTAATATTGTTCCAGTACGGAAGAAGAATGGTCAGTTACGTGTTTGTGTTGATTTTCACGAGCTAAATAATGCATGCCTGAAGGATGATTTTCTCTTGCCTATTATGGAAATTATTATAGATGCGACTTTAGGACATGAAGCTTTATCTTTCATGGATGGATCATTAGGATATAATTAGATTCGAATGGCTCTTAAGGATGAAAAGAAGACAGCTTTTCGAACTCCAAAAGGTATATACTGTTATAAGGTAATGTCTTTCGGATTGAAAAGTGTAAATGCCACATACCAACGCGCTATGCAAAGGATCTTTGATGATATGCTACATAAATACGTTGAATGTTATGTTGACGATCTTGTAGTAAAATTCAAGAGGAAATGCGACCATCTGAGAGACCTGAAGCTTGTCCTTGATCGTCTAAGGAAATACCAATTAAGAACGAACCCTTTTAAGTGTTCATTTGGTGTGACCTCTAGAAATTTTTTGGGATTTATCGTGAGGCACTGTGGAATTGAAGTGAATCACTAAAAAATTGATGCTATTTAGAAGATGCTGAGTTCGAAAAATTTGCACAAGTTGAGAAAATTGCAAGGTCATTTGGCCTATATCAGAAGATTTATATATAATCTTGCGGGTCGATGTCAACCATTCCAGAGATTGATGAGGAAGGATGCAGGATTTGATTGGGATCAGTCATGTCAAAATGCATTCAATAGCATAAATAATTATTTGCTCAACCCTTCGGTTTTGAGTGCGCCTGCAGCTGGAAAGTCGTTGATATTATATATCGCAGCCAAAGGTTCACTCGGAGCATTACTTGCACAAGAAAATTACAAGGATAAGGAATGTGCACTCTACTATCTAAGTAGAACTTTGACCGGAGCTGAATTGAATTAAACTTTGACTGGAGCTAAGCTGAGACATTATATGCAAGCCTTCACTATACATTTGGTGACAAAAGCTGGTCCTGTTAAATATATATTATCAAAGCCAATCATCTCGAGAAGTCTTGCTAAATGAGTAGTTATACTCCAACAATATGATATTGTATATATTGTCCAAAAAGCAGTAAAAGGTCAAGCATTGACAGATTTCTTGGCTGACCATCTAGTTCCATCGGATTGAAAATTATGTGAAGACTTACCTGATGAGGAAGTTTTGTTTGTCAAAAGCATGAAACCTTGGACCATGTTCTTTGATGGTGCAACACGAAAAACTGGAGCTGGTGTCGGCATTGTCTTCATCTCTCCAGAGAAACATATGTTGCCATATAGCTTCACACTCAGTGAATTATGTTAGAATAATGTGGTTGAGTACCAAGTCCTTGTCATTGGCCTACAAATGGCTTTAGAATTTGGCATAAAATACACAGAAGTATTCGGTGATTTGAAGCTAGTTATAAATCAACTCTCCTATTAGTATGAAGTCAAACATCAAGATTTGAAGCCCTACTTCATTTATGCGCAAAGATTGATGGACAGATTCGACGGTATAATACTAGAGCATATACCAAGATCAGAAAATAAGAAAGTTGATGCACTAGAAAATTTGGCTACGACTTTAACAATCTCAGAAGATGTGCCGATAAATATTTCTCTTAGCCAAAAGTGGATCGTTCCCTTGATCGAAAGCGACTATGAAGAAACCGATGTGATATCTGTGTATGCAATTGATTAAGAAGGTTGGCGTCTGCCTATTATAGACTACCTAGAGCATGGAAAACTTTCTACCAATCTTCGACATCAAGCTAAGATACGAAGAAGAGCTGTACGATTTATTTATTACAACAACACACTTTATCGACGCTCATATGAAGGCCTTTTTCTACAATATCTAGGAAAAAAGGAATCAACAAAGACTTTAGAAGAAGCACATTCAGGTATGTGTGGTGCTCACCAATCTGGTCCAAAACTTCAACATCAGTTGAAAAGAATGGGTTACTATTGGCCCACTATCATCCATGACTCAATGCATTATGCAAAATGTTGTGAAGCTTGCCAATTTCATTCAAACTTTATACATCAATCACCAGAGCCTATTCATCGAATAATAGCCTCATGGCCTTTTAAAGCTTGGGGACTTGACTTGGTTGGACCGATCATGCCTAAGTCATCGACTGATTATTATTACATCCTTGCAGGAACCGATTATTTTTCTAGATGGACTGAAGCTATGTCATTAAAAGAAGCAAAAAAAGAAAACATCGTAAATTTTGTTCGAACACACATCATTTACCGATATGATATTTCTCATCGCATTGTGACTGATAATGGAAGACAATTTATTAACTCTCTGATGGATAAGTTGTGCGATAAGTTTAACTTTAAACAGTACAAGTCTTCTATGTATAATGCCGCAACAAATGGACTGGCAGAAGCTTTCAACAAAACTCTGTGAATCTTCTGAAAAAGGTGGTCTCCAAGATAAAAAGAGATTGGCAAGAAAAGATTGGAGAAGCATTATTGACCTATCGAACTATCCATCATACTCCTACTGGCGTTACACCTTATTCTTTAGTTTACAGAGTAGAAGCAATACTCCCGTTAGAGAGAGAAATTCCATCTTTGAGAATGGCAATTCAAAAAGGGATAACTACTGAAGAAAACTCTAGACTACGCCTTCAAGATTTAGAAGCGCTGGATGAAAAGAGACTAGAAGCTCAACAAGCATTCGAATGTTATCAAGCGCAAATGTCTAAGGCTTTTAGCAAGCATGTAAAGTCTCGTTCATTTCAGGTTGGTGAGTTAGTCCTTGCAGTAAGAAGACCTATTATCATGACGAGACATACGAGAAATAAGTTCACACCTAAATGGAACGGATCCTACATCGTCAAAAAAGTTTTTACGAATAGAGCATATAAAATCATCGATCAAGACGGATTATGAATTGACCCAATCAATGACAAATTTCTCAAAAAATTTTATGCTTAATTTTATTTTATAAAAAAAAAACCAATTGAACTACGTTATGACTTGATCTCTATGTTATAAAAAGGGTACGTATGCAGCTTAAAGTTTACTTGACTCTAAGTTCAGTCACATGTAAAAAAAAAATACCATACTTCATTGTTATTTCACATGTAAGCAATACGAAGTTCACAGACAATCACACTAGAATAAAAAAAAATTCAACAAAATCTTGCATTTACAAAAATTATATAAAAAAATGGCAAAAAGGGAAAAATCAAAGCTTCCACTTGAAGTTCTTAAATTCTTCATGTCTAGCCTCCATACTCTTGCGAACTGTAGCTAGGACATCAATGGCTTCTTCAGTTATGGCAGAGTGCTTTTGAGGGTGTTAACTTTGTCTTGAACCTTAGCAACCTATAACTCTTGCTTGTTTATGGCTTCATTTTTCTCACTAGATAAGATTAAAGTTGTTCAGACTTAGTATTTATACTCTGAAGTCTGCTCTCTAGTTCCTTCTTTTCCAAAGATAACTTTGCAGCCCTCTCATGAATGAGTTCAACATCTTTTCGTAGTTGGTTCGTCAAAGTGGAGGCTTCCTTAATAGCAGAAGTTTTCTCCTCTAACTGACGAGCCTTATCTGTCGATCGTAACTGTGCAGAATATGAAGATTGTACATCATTGAAAATGTCTACTCTCTTAAGGTAACTATTCAAATATTCTTCAAGAGGAGTCAAACCATCTGCATGAATCTTCGCAATGCCTGAGATAACTGTTGCTATTTCTGGCCTAAGTCTTGGGATATATTCAAAAGGAGTGCGCATGATCTTGTCTTGAATATCCCCCTACATACACAAGGTTGTTCTTTTAAAGAAGTTTGAAACTACATTTTCACCAACCCATTGAGAAGGCTCAGGATGCTCTGTTGTCTGTTTCATAGATGTTCCTAAAGGTGGCTCAGAAATCTTGAGAGAAGCATGCATGGATGTAACCTTCCCTGAAGGCACTATAGGACAGGCACCTCCTCTGGATGGAGGATTCTCGATGTCTTTGCCACCCATTTTCATTTTACCTTGACGAATCTCCTCGAGAAGAGCAAAGGGACATAAGGATTATTCGGCTGATTTTGTAGCTGGTGTCTTCGAAATACCAATTTTCTCAATGGTTGTATCAGCTATATGAGGTCCTGTTAGATATTCATCATTGTCTACATTTATAAGTTCTTCAAGATAATTGTCCAAAGGTGACTGCAGAAGTAAATAGTCGATAAATCACTCATGAAGAAGATGAACAATAAAAGAAAATCCGTTAAAGAAGGAAAATATGCAAACCAATGGTGGGACATCAGGAATTCCCATAGCACTCGAGCCCCTTTCGTAAGAGATATCACCTGATACCTTCGTTTTCTTCAAAGGTCTTTTTCAAAGATGATCACTTTTGCTGCTGTCACTCTCCTCTTTATACTCTGGCACGTCTTTCTCGAGGGTAGGAGCCATCGCTTTAACCAAACGAATTTGCTTACCACCCTAGTTGACCCTTTGGTTCTTGGGTAGTTTCGGTTGCGATGGAGGAGGAATGACACTGCTCACCAAATGATGTCTATTATTCTTAAAATAGGTCTCATGCTTTGTGGCCCACCAATTTTTAAATAGTTGTGTGACATGCTTGCAAGGCTCTAACGAATGGGCAGGCAAGTATAACTCAGATAAAGTATTACGCCTCACACACAACCTCCAATGATGTAATATATTATTCAGTGAGATCACAGGTGACATGCCCCCTATATCATTAGGGATATCATGGTAAAAGCCAAACTATCTTCCAAATCGATACGGATTGTATGATGTTACAATCCAAATATTCCCACAACAAGATGACATGTAGCAGGAACGCATGCTTGCAAAATAGAATGTCTGCAGAAACGATGAATCACGAGTATCAATCATGCGTTCATGTTTATTTTGATTTTGAAAACTCGTGTGCCACTGGATTCTTGCACCATTATGAATAAATTCTCGCACCTCATATTCTCCAAAATAAATAGACCCGCCTTCGCTTGAGAAGTTTGCCATCTTGGGACCTCAAACTTCTTTCAGAAGTGGGTAATGAGTGCCAAAATAATAAACTAACCAGCCATGGACGTAATGCATGAGAAAGTGAAAGTCCACGCGTCCTACTGGATTTGAGACTTTAGTTATTAAACTTAGCCCATGATAAATTTTGGCCAAAACTGGGACTGCAAGATTATAGATAGATCCGTCAGCCATCGAGCTCGCAACCCTAAACACTGCAGGGCGAAGAAACACAAAGAGGCACAACCAACATGATAAGAAGGCAAGTAAATATGTTACATCCTTTAGATCGTCCCTTATGCCAAGTTCTACAAATAACATGTTTTTTCTAAATGACCATTCTCGAGATTGGACCTTCGAGCCATCAAGGGTTTTGAGTAGATCTAGAGCGTAATGCCTTCTTTTGCTTCTACGCAACAGGCTTATCATAGCTTCTGGACCCAAGGTACCAGAATGAAATCCAGGAGCTAATAGTCACTTGGGAGTCATTCTTGGAAGAGGTTGTGTGGTCACTCCTCTGCATACAAATTATTGAATAATACGCCTGAAAAAGATATTGACATATCGTTGGAAGACATTTTATCTTATCTCATGAAGAGACTAACTCTTTATAGGAAGGGATGATTTCTTCGTAGAACTCCCATTTAATCGGAAGGATGGATAACTCACCTGCCATGGTATGAAGAGTATTAGTTGTAGGACACCAAGCTTCACAAAATGCTCGAACCACATCGCTATTACGATCATAGGTGTACAGAGAAATTTTTACGACACCAAATAAACGAGCATTGTAGAGAAGTCACGAATTTTGACCAACTACAAACTCTAGCCACTCCCAATAGCAGTCAATAAAGCAAAACTCTCTAGGGACTTTAGTCACAGTGCCCCAACATGTTTGACCTTCAATCAGACGATGCTCGAGAGTAAGAACTTTTTCAAAAGTACGAACCTCATCATGGATTGAGGATTGCAAGACCCATACGTTCTTTCCCTCAGACAAAGGTATCTCTACAAATAATTTGGGAAGAATTGAACTGTTGTCTAAATGTGGCCAATGATCTATAAAAGGGCCAGCCCACGACTTCTCCACAAGAAGACTAAGTCCATCTTCTCTTGGTTGATTTTTGTCAGAAAGTATTACAAGATGTTTGTTTCCATTCACGAATCGTTCTGTGAGGTAAACCATTGTTCTACAAAAAAAATCACCAAAAGAGAGTCAGTGCTGACGACTTGGTTTCGAAAAGGAAAGTATATGGAAACAAGATCATAAAATTCTAGCGGACAAGAAGCTAAAGTAGTGGGCGCCATGGTAGAGTTGTATCGTCTATCATGTACAAACCCATGAAGTCACAGCAATGGACGCCATGATAGAGTTGCATCATCTATCATGTATAAACCTAAGAAGTCGTAGCAGCAGTAGTGAGAGCCATGATAGAGTTGCATCGTCTATCACGTACAAATCCAATAAGTCAGGACGTCAAGGCAACCAAACCAAGATGCTTACCCAAGGCCTCTAAACAAATAACTTTAAAAAAAACATTAATAATAATTTTTTTAAAAAAAATCTTAACCTTTGGTAGAGCCTTATTGTAGGTGGTGCAATTCACAGATACTAACCTTAAAAAAAATGATTACTGAGACTAACACTTTTATTATATAACAAAATAAAGTGGTTAGTAGCACCTTAATATATATATATAGGTAAAAAATAAATAAAGTTTTCTTTGAAAAAAATGAAATTAAAAATAAAATAAAAATAAAAAATATATATATACATATGTAAAAAGGAAAAAAAAGTAATATTAGTCCCTTGGAATTCATCTCGTCAGTATCTCAGCAGGTTTCTACT
The DNA here is from genome assembly GCA_037974545.1 of Cucumis variabilis. Taxonomy (NCBI): domain Eukaryota; kingdom Viridiplantae; phylum Streptophyta; class Magnoliopsida; order Cucurbitales; family Cucurbitaceae; genus Cucumis; species Cucumis variabilis. The sequence continues at coordinate 1,968 of JBBPDI010077706.1, read as the reverse complement.
TTCTTCTAAACACCAATTTCATTACAAGTGACGCTCCTCCCAATCGTGGCAGTCCCATCTTCTCCATCGTTGCTTCAGGCTTACGAAGAACTCCAACCGCTTCCTCTCACATTCTCTCGTTTATCTGAGCAACAATAGTTAATTATCTCCCTGTTTCTTTTTCTTCTTCTATGGTACTTTTTGCATTATTCGTTCTTTGTCTTTGCACACCGCCATTAAAATATGTTCGTTCCTCTTCTTCTTCACACCTTTAATCAGATTCTTTCATTTTTTTTATGCAATTTTTTCTTCCAGTATAACCATGCAATGAATGTTTGGGATTGTATTTTCCAACATTTTAAACTACCCATTGTTGTCTGCTTTGTAATCAATCACCATTGTTGTCCTGTAATCTTACAAGGTTCGAAAAAAAAAGGTTCATGTTTAAAAATCTGGTATTTTTTGTTGTTTAAATATACGATATAAATAGAGATAATGGGTTTGTAATCTTTTATTTTTTATTTATTGAAATAAGTTAAATAGTATAACAGCTAAGCTCCGTTTTAGGAGTAAAAAAGGGATTGCGTTCTAATATTTATTTTTTATTTGAAATCTTTATTATTTTGTAAATCGTAGACCTTACTAGATATGACGAAAGAATAACGTGAAGGAAAAACAAGAACAAGTGATCGACTGAGATCTTTTGGATACACTGGTTTAAAAAATTGGTCGTCAACAATGGTCCAATCTATTTCAAGTTCTTCAGAAGAGGTATTCATATATATTTCTTTGAGCATTTTTCTAATTATATCATTGTAGTCTACATTATTAGGTTAATGTACGGTTCGTTATAGGATCAAACAGAACCTACAATGGCAAAAGGTTCAGCAACCGACAAAGATGCTCCAGGATCATAAAAAAAGAAGGTGATGAAGGACCCTCCAAAAGAACCTCCAAGCATCCAGAAAAAGTCACGAACAAAAACCATGGTAAATAACGTATTAACCTTTATGTTCCTGATATTTATTATGAATACATATAGATTATTTAGAAGTTGTGTGATGTGTAGGTTTCATTAAATCGAATCAAGAGAGCAAAGCGTATTGAAGAAAGTGAAGAAGAACCAGAAGACAAGGTAAGTGCTGCACCTTTTTGTAATACAATTAATAAACATGAACCAAATGTTTAATTTACTAAAAAATACAGGAGGAAGAGGGAAAGATAGGAAGTGTAAAAGATGAAAAGCAAGAAGAGGAAGCAGATGAAGAATGGAAAGAAGAGAAGGGAGAACATGAAGAGTCTGGCTCATCGACAAGAGAGTCAAGTGAAACAAGTGAGAAATCAATGAATGTTAAAAAGGAACAAAAGAAGACAGAAAAGAGAAAGAAGGTAATTGTATATAAATTACATAACTGTAACCTATTAGTCTCATTGTATCTTATATATTGTTGTAACAAAAATGTAAAATAGGTGATAAATCAAAAAAAGGTGAAGAAACAAAATAATGACAAAGGAAGGAAAAGAAAGGGGCCAATGAAGGAAGACAATGGTGAGTTATGTGTGATTTCGTACTGTATTTCACATGATATAGGACTTTTGTTCTATATATGGCGTAATTATATTGTACTAGAATTACAAGATATTTGTAATACATTTATATGTATGGATTAATCATTGATTCTGGTATATCGAGTATTGAGTATTACATATTTCGTATATATTCAATTTGGGATAGAATGTGATCATTGTGCTAACTTGTATATAATATGTATATTGATTATTGGAATTAAGTGTGTTCGTATGATAAGGAACATGCTAACTTGTATACTGATTATTGGAATTACAGTGTGTTTGTATGTTATGATTGATTATTGATTCCAGTAGATTGAGTCTTCAATTTAAAAATTTATAAGATATTGAATCTCTGGTATGTATAATTGATTACTGCAATTACATTGTATTTGAGGTTTATGAACCATGCTAATTTAT
>JBBPDI010077693.1:0-14756 GCA_037974545.1 Cucumis variabilis | reverse complement strand
GTTGATTTAAATATAAATATAATTGAACCAATTAGATGGTAAATTGGGATTATTTAGAAAATTATGGTTGATTTGAAGAAAAAAATTAGGCAAAAGGAGTGGATTTGAAACTATTGAGGTGAAATGATGAAAATTTTGACATTATTAAAATACATCTCTTGTATGGACATATTTGATCCGCCATTCATTTTCTATCGTTATTGTCTTATTGTTATTGTTATTATTAGCATTCAGTTTCGTTCTTTAAGTTTTTTATAATAACAATTGTTTTTGTTATTTTTGCATTTAATGGTATGTTCACTGTACTATATACATATATTTCTTTTGTTCTGCATATGTCAAATATATTTTGTTATTTCTTCCAAACTTCGAGTTTGATTTTTGCTTTTGTTCATCGTTTTCATAATCATTGTATTTGCTTTAGTTCATCATTTTCATAATCATTGTATGTATTCATTTTTGTTTTTTCCCCAATTCATTTTTGTTCTTCATTATACTAGTAACTTTTCTAATGATTTTGCCAAATTTATTTGATAATTTCTCCCCTTGGGAGTTTGCATGAGTTGTTATAAGGCTAAAATTAAGGTTAAAGAATTAGTCTATATATTCTAAATGTATTTCATTATTTTGGATCTATTGATTTCATACCGTCAATTTTTTTCGGTGCTTTTATAGGTCAAATGAATATATGGTAGAAGGCTAATTGTTTTTAACTAAAATATTCCTTTTCTTTACCTAGAAAAAGATGTCTTATTACGTCGAATCCAACCATGTTGGTTCACATAGTATCCACGATCACCATGACCTCTTACATTTGATGATTATCCCTCGCTTATAAACTTGTGAGATCTGACCTTCTTCTATGTTGAACATGCGGAGGGTAGTTGGAAAGAAGTCGAATATTAACAGTGTTGGCATCATGGAAGTATGGGTGAAATGATCAGCTAGGGATGTTGCATATTGATTTTGAACATCAGGTTGAACTGGAACATCTTGGTATCTAGGTGGATCACATTGTTCTTCATTCAGAACATCACCTTCAAAATCTCTTACTCTATATGTAGATGTCAAATTACATAGAGCAATTGTTGTCGTTCTAGCCACCGCATGCATAGGTGTATTAGATATTCTCATCTGGCAAAATTTTCTTACAATTTTTTTTTATGATTAGACTATGCAACTAAACATTAAGTCATTCAATTAAATAATAAACCCTTACCAAAAAGTGATTTAATGCTCCTGCTTTTGTAGTGCATTGCATGCTAATATTAAAATACAATTTGATGTCCCCAAACCCAATATCTATGTCATTGTTGATAAGAGGTGCACTTGCAATCGAACTTTCTCAATCTTCCCAAGTTGATATTTGGGGAGCCAAATATTTAAACCAACATGTTCGTGTTTTATCGCATAGATCGTGTGAATTCAATCATCACAAGGTTTAAGGATTAACAATCCAAACTAGCGCATTACACGATATGGGTAATGTCACTCTACTATGAACAAACATATGAGAGGACATTTGGATGTCCATATCTCATTCCCTAAAGACAATATGCTGGCAAGTTTTGTACTATACGGTTATATGGCTCTCAGATAATTTGCATATGTTTCAAAATATTAGTAAACCAATGAAATGATGTTATTAATGGTTAAAGGAATAAAGTACTATGACGAATGTAATCGTACTTGATTATATTCTAGCGTGTCCAATATGTATCGATAATGAAGTATAACATGTGTAGATGTCCTAATGACAGAGAAGTCATCATTCCATCTAGAACAATCATAAATTTAGTATTAGTTCTTGTTAATAAACATGATAAATAATGTTAATAAGTTAAAAACACTAACCGTAATGCTAGTGGACTATTACTCAATTGGTCCTCATATAGTAATTGAGGTGTTAGTAGAAAAATTTGATCACATGCCCCAATCCGTAGCAATAGATGAGGGTCGGTAATGCCCTTTCCATCAATAACTGTTGTAACATAATTGTCTGTACAACCATGCAAGACAACCAACTCCCCAACCATATGTCCCATCAATGTTAAAATCTTTTAGTAGAGGGAGGTACATTAGGTGTACTCAATTGTTTGATTTAATAGGGAAAACCAACCTTCCAATTAGTGTGAAGGTGTAGGCCCTAGCATATTATTGTACTTGGTTTTCATCAACATCTTCAGCTAGATGAGCAAAATTGTCAAACTGTTGTGTTAACCATGGCAAGCTAAGACAACATCCTTTTAGAACATTGTCATTTGTTTCCACTCCTAGTAAATCATAGCACAATTGGGTCCAATTATAGTTAGGTGACCTAGTAAGTGCTTAATCGTTAATTGAAAGTCCAAATTGGATAGCTACATCATGTAACGTGATCAGACACTCTCAATGCAACATGTGAAATTTTTTGTCTCTCAACGCCATGGTCCTACTAATGATGTTATTAAATGTCAATCCAATTGCGCAAATTTAATACACAAAACTCTATAGAATCTAGATGTTGTAGGTAATTGTCGAAAATATGAGGGTCTAGATCTTTCTGTCATAGAATAACTACCTCTCGATGCCTACAACACATAACATCAATATGCTCATTCAAAACAAGCATCCAGATCTTAGAACATTAGGTTTGATACTGCGATCAAATCTTACGATTTTGACCAAAATGTTGATGAACCTTATGTATACAAGAAAATCACACAAAGGTAAAAGAGCTTTCTTAGTACTTTATGTGGACTATATCATTCTCATTGGAAATGATGTAGAATGCCTAACTAACATTAAAACATGACTAGCAACTCAATTTCAATTGAAAAATTTAGGAGAGGCACGATGTGTTCTTCGGATCCAAATCACAAGGGATTGTAAGAACAAAGTGCTAGCATTGTCTCAGAAAATCTATATTGACAAAATGTTGGTTTGATATTCTATGCATAACTCTAAGAAGGATTTATTATCTTTTTGGCACGGGGTTCACTTGTCTAAAGAACAGTGTCCTAAGACACCTCAAGAAGTTGAGGATATGAGACGTATTTTCTATGCCTAAGCGGTGGGTAGCTTAATATATGTTATGCTATGCACTAGGCCAGAAATTTGCTATGTAGTAGAAATAGTCAATAGGTATCAGTCCAACCAAGGGTTAGACCACTGGATTGTTGGGATTTATGTTCTAAAACTCATAGATTGTAAATATAATCCAATGATCGTTGTTAATACAGTATTATTATTGTAATAATTGTTATTGATTATATTATTAGTTTTGTCTTTATAATCTAAATCCAATAAACTAACGTTATAAGTTGTTTAATAAGTCTTGAACAGTATGTAGACACATACAAGAATTAATGTTTGAGATCAGCTTAAAGGGTCTATAGTATAAGGATAAAGTTGATACAACTCATTTTATATTTGATATGCAAGTGAGGGTATCCTATGCAATGAATTGCGTAAGACCGGACCATGAAATAGTAACCACTAGATGTAACTTCGTTAACTAGTTAGGTTTATATTTCATTAGGATGATGTAGGTAACTTAGTCTTAAACCTGAATGTATTATGAACTTCTGTTCGTGAGAGATTGTCCTTTGATTTGTACAGGTGATAGTGGCCAAATCACCCGACTCAATAAGATTATCATTTTGGGGACAAGGCTGAGTGGGGAGCTAAGAATATAATTACACAAGATGAAATTTATTTTTTCTCTACTTTAGGGTAAGTAGATGAGTGTTCCCTTAATTGATGTCTCCGGGACTTGAATAAAGAGTCCTACCCTCTCTATGGCACAAGAGGGTTTTTGTTTATTGGTAGGACCATAAACAGGTTGTTCATTAAAGGAGCACTGATATCTAAGGATTAGAGGTAACCCAAGGGTAAAACGGTAAATTGACCCAACTGGTGTTACGAACACTCGTGAAGGACTAACCTACTGTTATTGATCTAAATCCATGGACACTAAAATATATCTACAGTGAGAAGAGTTCAGCTGTGAGTCTTTAGTGGACTATACACATAGTTAACGGATATTGATTAATGTGGTTAATTAGTTTAGCCAATTAATCTCAGATTGTTGTAGCTTCTAATCTGTAGATCCATTAGGTCCCCTTCCTAGCTTGTAAAAGGTAATGAGATTTATTTATATTGTTCATAATTTGAAATGTTCAAATTTATTTTGAAAATTAGTTTAATGTATAGTGATACATTATAATATAAAGTTTATCAAACTTTATTATATAAATTTAATTTTGGATATGATTCAAAATTAATTTTTGAGAGATAAAATATTTGAATGAGTTCAAATATTAATTTAATGTGAATTGGATTCATATTAAAATTATTCGAGAGAAACTTATATTTGAATATGATTTAAATTTAATTTAAGTTAAATATAAATTTTTTAATTTAGCTATTAATAAATTAGAGAATTAATTAATAGTTTAGTTTTATTTAATTAAATATGATTTAATTATATTAATATAAATCTATAAGATATTGAAGAGATTTTCATTCAGATAGATTTGAATGAAATATTAATTAAATATGATTTAATTAATTATATTAATATAAATCTACAAGATATTAGAGAGATGTTCATTCAAATAAGATTTGAAGGAAATATTAATTAAAGATAATTAAATTAATTATTAACTAATTGATTAATGGTTAATTAATTAGTAGATTTGACATTTCTAATAATTTAATATGTTTTAAATTAATAGAAGCTCATGATTTTTTCCTATTCCAAGAAGGAAAGAGAGTTATAAATATCTAGAAAAAACAGTGTTTGTTAACGAATTTATCAAGAAAAAAAATAAAAAAAATCAAGAGAAAAAAAGTCAATGTTTTTGCTCTCTGCAAAAAAAAAATAGTTTCTCTCAAATATCTCTAAACTTTTTTCCGTCTCAATTGGTTCCCACAAATCAATTTCATCCCAGAGGATTAGGAAGGTCTCTGACGGGTGGTGTCTCAATTTGAGAAATTACTTTGTAGATTTAGAGACATAAGCAAGTTTTTCTTTCTCTAATCTATAATTAGAAAGCATGTTTATCCTTTAAGTCTTATTAAAAAAACTATTTTCTTAATTATTTTTGCCAATATACTAGTATTTTGGGATTCCCAAATTAAATTGGATAATGATTCTTAAAATCTTCCGCTGTCATAGGACTTTTATCCCTTCAATATGGACGACGGTTAAAACTATTCTCAAGAATCTTAGGAGAATAAGAGACTACATGCTTGTGTATGGTGCTAAGGATTTGATCCACTTGAAGGGATAAAAGTCTTAGACAGTAGGAGATTTTACAAAATCATTCCTCAATTTAATTTGGTAATCTCAAAATATCAATACATTGACAAAATAATACAGAAACTAATTTTCTTATTATAACTTAAAGGCTAAACATGTTTTTATATTAAAAGATACAAAGAATGTAAAACTTATATAGTTTGACATACCACCCGTCGGAGACCTTCCTATTCTCTAGGATGAGATTGGTTTGTGAGAAACAATTGGGATGAGAAAATGTTTAAGGGGCCTTTGGCGTGCAGGTTCGAAATCAAACGTCTTGTAATTAAATGACTGTGGGCTTATTTGATGGGATTCTGATTCCTATAAATTACAGATGCCTGTGTTTGGAGTGCTGAAATTAAGTGCAGAAATTGGTAATCATTTTTTTTTGTTGATGGTACAATCTAAATTTATCATGAATAAAAATATTTAACTGATTTTTTAAAATATTTTGTACATATAATTTAATTTCTTAACTTATTGATTTTCATGACAATAATGTAAAAACAAAAAAGTTTAACATTCAATAATAATAATTTTGATTACAGAAATTTTAACATGAACGATCTAATTAGGATTATTACAAACTATTTTACAAAATATAACAAGTTATGTAATCGAATGGAGTTTACAAAATTTTTGGTTAAGCAAAACATTAAAAAATGTCTAATACCTAAGTTTCAAAATAAGCATAGCAAAAGGGTCATGCAAAAGCGGAAGTCAAATTTTAAAAAAATTAATTATTACAAACTATTTACAAAATGAGTTTTTTTTTCTAAAAAAAACACTTTTTTCTTAAATTAATCCAAATAAGTCCTAAGTTTTCTAGTTAGAGTGACCAAAGAAAAAAAATTGAAAAATGTATATTTAAATCCTATTTTGTACGCTAGGTATAACATACTCTTAAATTTAAAAAAAAATAATTATGTGTCAAATATATTCAAATTTTTAAGCGTTTGCTATTTATTTTCTTCAAGTTTTACTAGGGAATGAGATTTATATTTTTTCCATTTATAAAAAATAATAAAACAAAAATGAAAAGAAAAGTTCTAATCTCTATTTACTTTTATTCTTAAAAAAATGTACCGTTTTTTATTTTTCATTTGAGTAATAAAAAAAATCTTTTTATTTTACATATACAAATAAATAAATAAATTCTATATTTATTCGTTCAAAACAATAAGAAATTATACTAACTATTTTGAATAAAAAAAATCTTATTTAATACATAAAATTATAAACAAAAGTTTAATCTTTTTGAGTCAAATCAACTCAAATTATTTTAATCTTTAATTTATTTGACCTATCATTCAAAAATTATAGTAATAATTTTTAAATAAAAGTGGAATTACTAGTTAAATTTGATAACTAAAATTGAAATTTAAAAAATAAAAAACCATGAATTTACACCACATGTTAAGCCGATGGTTTTACACCATGGGCTAAACATGGGCTTGACATTTGATGTCAAGCCCACCTGATTTCATATTTAACTTAGATATTGTATTAATTTTAAAAATTATAGATTAATTAATAGCTTAGAGAATTAATTAATAGCTAAATTAAATATTTTATATTTAACTTAAATTAAATATGAATCATATTCAAATATAAATTTCTCAAATAACCAATCATTTTAGTATGAATCCAATTCACATTAAATTAATATTTGAACTCATTCAAATCTTTTATCTCTCATAAATAAATTTTAAATCATATCCAAAATTAAATTTATATAACAAAATTTGGTTAAAATATAAATTTTATATTATAATGTATCATCATACATTATACTAATTCTCAAAGTAAATTTGAATATTTCAAGTTATAACCAATATAAATAAATCTCAATACTTTATACAAGCTAGGAAGGGGATCTAATAGACCTACAGATCAGAAGTTACAACGATATGAGATTAATTGTCTAAACTCCTTAACCACATTAATCAATATTCGTTAACTGTGTACACTCTACTAAAGACTCACAGCTAAACTCTTCTCACTGTAGATATATTTCTGTGTCCATAGATATAAACCAATAACAGTTAGTCCTTCATGAGTGTTCATCTTGAACGGGAAAGCTGTGGTATGATGTAGCATTAAACAAAGATGTATTGCAGACTTTATTATGAAAGTTGAGTACGTCAATGCTTGTGAAGCAACAAAATAAGCAGTTTGGCTCAGGAAGTTCCTACATGATTGGAAAGTTATTCCACATATGAACATGTCCATTACTTTATATTGTGATAATAGTGGGATAATAGTCAATTCTAAAGAACCTCATAGCCACAAACGAGGGGAACACATAGAGAGAAAGTATCACTTGATACAAGAGATTGTATAACAAGGGAATGTGATCGTCACCAATATCGCTTCGAAGCACAACATTGTTGATCTGTTTATGAAGACTCTCATAGCTAAAGTGTTTGAAGGTCATTGAGAAAGTCTAGGTCTGCGAGATATGTACATTGGGTAATCTAGGACAAGTGAGAGATGTGCAATGGGTATGAGGATGCTCTAGTTTATTGTATTTGTATATATACATTTTACCATTTTCCAATGCTTGAGGATTACTTTGTTATGTACATCCCATGAAGACTAGAGTTTTAGTCCAAGTGGGAGTTTTTTGGATTTTATGTCCTAAAACTCGTAGATAGTAAATTTAATCTGCTGATCATTATTAATAAAGTGTTACTAATTATATTATTGGTTTTGTCTTAATAACCTAAATCCAATAAACTAACATCCTAAGTTCTAAGTTGTTTGATGAGTCTTGAACAATATGTAAAAACATACAAAAATCGATGTTCGAGATACAACTTAAAAGGTCGATAGTATAGAGATAAGGTTAGGTACCTGATTCTGGTAACACTATGGATACGACTCACTTTGTATTTGATACAAACGCAATGATCTAACGCATTCATGTAGTTGACATGCGAGTAAGGATATCATATGTGATTGAGTTTGTATAAGACCGACCACGAAATAATAACCACTAGAAGTAAAATGTCGACTAGTTAGATTTCTATTACATTAGGATGACATAAATAACTTAGTCCTATTATGAACTCATGTTCACGAGGATTGTCCTTTGATTTGTATGGGTGTGAGTGACCAGATTTTTTACTCAATATGCTTATCATGTAAGGAAAAAGACCGAGTGTGGAGCTAAAAACATAATCACACAAGATGAAATTTACTCCTTTCCAACTTTAGGGTAAGTAGATGAGTGTTCCCTTAATGGTGTCTCTAAGACTTGAACAAAAGACCATACCCTCTCTATGGCATGAGAGGAGTTTCTGTTTAATTGTTGAACCATAAACAAGTTGTTCATTAGAGGAACACTAGTAATTAAGGACTGAAAGTAACCTAGGGTTAAAACGATAATTTGACCCAGCTGGTGTTACGAACACTTGTGAATGACTAATTTCTTGTTATTGGTCTATATCCGTGGACACAAAAATATATCTATAGTGAGAAGAGCTCAGTTATAAGTCTTTAGTGGAGTGTACACACAGTTAACGAATATTGATTAATTTGGTTAATGAGTTTAGCCAATTAATCACATATCGTTGCAGTTTATGATATCTAGGTCCATTAGGTCTCCTTCCTAGCTCATAAAGAGTGATGAGATTTATTTGTATTTGTTATAATTTAAAATATTCAAATTTACTTTGAGAGTTAATATAATGTATGGTGATACATTATAATATAAAGTTAAGGAATTATAAAAAAATGGTAAATTTGACAAAATATAGCAAAATTTCATATTCTATCAATAATAGACATTAATAGACACTGCTGATATCCTTCTATCAATGACATTCATAGACAGTGCTAGAAGGTTATCGGTTTCTATCATTTATTAGAATTCAAAATTCTGCTATAGTTTGTAAATATTTTAATTTATTTCACTATATTTGAAAATGCCCCTATAAAGTTTATATTTTAATTAAACTTTATTACATAAATTTAATATTGGATATGATTCAAAATTAATTTATAATAGAACAAAATATTTGATTGAGTTCAAATATTAATTTAATGTTAATTAAATTCATATTAAAACTATATGTTAAAATTGAATGTGTATATGAAACATAATTAAAACTATAATTTATGGGAAAAAAATTATATTCGAATATGATTCAAATTTGGATTAAATTAAATATAAGATATTTAATTTAGCACTAAATTAATTGAAAACTTAATTAATAGTTTAGTTTAATTTTATTCAATTAAATTAAAATTATATATTATGTGAAAAATATTCATTTAAACATTATTTAAATGAAATATTAATTAAATATATGATTAAATTAATTATTAACTATTTAATTTGATTAGGATAAGGTACCCAACTCCTACATTATAAAGGAGCATTTTTAAAAATAGCAAAATAAATTAAAATATTTACAAACTATAGGAAAATTTTGGATTCTATCACTGATAGTATTCTATAACTATATCATATCAGTGACTATCAGTGATAGAATTTGATATTGGTTATAAATATTTTGTAAAATCTATTATTTTAAAAAATTCCTCTATTATAAACCCTTAAAGTTGATCTCAAACATTGATCTATGTATATCTCTACACATTGTTCAAAACTTATCAAACAGCTTAGGATACTAGTTTATTGGATTTAGGTTATTAAGACAAAACTAATAATATAATCAATAATGCGTATCAAAAGTATAATAATAACACACTTTATTAATAACAATCAACAATTATATTTACTATCTACGAGTTTTAGGACATAAAACTACCATATCATTGAGCACCAGCATGTCATTGCTGCTTTTGGGTTGTTTGGCCATTTTTGAAAAATCTAGGAAATTTCTTGATTAATGGATTAATTAGGACTTAAATATGAAATTTCAAGTTAAGGAGAAATTGAAAGAACCTTTAAACCAAGAATCAAATCAAGTACAATGAGTGATAAATTGATTTCTTAAATGTTTCCTTAAAGTGTGACTTATTGTTCAAAGTTTAATTCAAGAAAAATATTTAAGTTACTGCTTTCTATTGTGTTTGCAAAAACTGTTTATTAAATTGATTTTAAAAACTATATTATGATTGATTGATATGATGATGGATTATGAAATCAAAAGGCATGTTTCAAGATGTTTGATATTTTATTCTAGCCCAAATATTCTATGGGATCTATTGTATACATGTGATTATCTCCATACTGATGGTAGGGTTGATGAATCTATTTTTAACTATGGGCTATTAGGAAGGGTATATTTGTTATGCCTTAAAAGAGGAGGACTACAATGAAAGTTATTTCCTTTTGACTGTTCTGTCTTAGAACGAAGAGGTTTAATATGGCATGTGGTTGTGGATCATGTCTTCCAAAAGCCATGCAGTGTTATTAAAAGTTCAATGTTTCCAAGTATCATGTTATGAAATAAATGTGCATTGATAAATGTTATTTAAGCTACAGTTTCAGGCTAAACTGTTTATGAAAGCTTATTTTTATAAAACTATCGCTCACTAAGTCTTTTGACTTACTTTTTCAAAATGTTTTCTCTCTTATCAGGTACAGATTGTGAATCTCCAAGTGTTGAACTTACTACTTTCAGGCCAATCAGTTTTTAGTCACGAAAAGGAACTGTCATATTAAAATGTGATATCATGATTTGTGAAGGTTATCATTTTTATGCCTTATCTGTTTTCTATTCAAACATTATATCTATAAATGTCATTTTCTAAATGGGCTACATCTCAGTTTTGTTTTTTATAAGTATAAAGACTTTCTCTTGCAAATAGTTTTTAAGAATTGAGGTTAAGGGTCAGTTGGTATCAATCCAGAGAGTGAATTCAATTGACATTACGTTATCTCTCGGATCAAGAGCAGGTGATCGAAGAGAGGGCGTGACAAATACTCCAGTTCAACACATAACCAGTCAAAATAAGCATGCTAGTACATATCTCAGTTCAGTCAAAATGTAGTAAGCCATCAATACATTTTAACACTACGCATAAACATTTAGACCATCTCATACAATACATTTCAACTTCAATCTAAGGTTCGTTAGTAGAAATCTCTTACCTCGAGATTAGCTAAAAATTTACTCTCTAACTCCCAGTCAAGAATCTCCCAATTAAACGGTTCTTAAATAATAAGGACTAATTTAATCCTTAATGAGAAAATTCCACCAATTGCTTCAAGAGTTCGTTAACAACCTTCAAACAAAATAATCCACTTTAATCCAAAAAATAAATTATTTAAGACAAAAATTAATATTTGATGGGCATACCTAAAACCAATCAAATACTCACCAAAATGGCTCAACTAGTGACTTGGCTAAACAAAAGGAAAGACACTCAGCTAATATGGCTTGAAATGGGAAGGGAAATGAGTGGCTTGGTTGGGAGAGGAGAGGGAGGCTAGGCTCAGGTAGGGAAATCGACTTGAGATGAAGGCTCAAACGACTCGATAAGGAGCAGATCGATACGCACGAATGGAAGAGATGAAGAAGGAGGTTGGACGATAGCTAGAGCTACGAAGAGGAAAAAGAATGGAGAAGATGGAGGGGTTGCATGCGGACCAATGGTAACTATTTAATATAATAATATATTATTATTATATTATAAGTATTATTATTTCTCCTTTTCCTTTTCTTTTTATTTTCCTTTTTTTTCCATAAAACTAACTTTTTTCTTTCTCACTAAACTCCAATAAATTAACACCCAAAAAATTAAAATTTCACTAAAATAAGACAATTAGGTTGAGAAAACACATCAAATTTTAGGCATTACAACACATGGAAAAGTAGTCTTGTCTTGCTCACTTCTATCTTGCTCACTTCTGTCTTGCTCGATCTCTCTTAGTCTCGCACAGTTAGTGTTGCTCTCGTTTAATCTCTCTCACTCACACAATTGGTGTCACTCTCATCCATCTCGATTGGTGACACTCAATGTTGGAGAAATGGGCTAGAAAAGAAGAAGATGCATTAGAGGATTTCAGGGAAGAAGAAGATGACGCCATGGAGAAGATAAGAAGAAATGATGATCGGAGGGAAAAGAAAAAAAAACTAGGGGCGTTTGGCGCCCAGATTTAGAATCAAATGTCTGTGGACTTATTTGATGGGGTTCTGATACCAGAAAATTACAAATGCCTGTGTTTGGAGTGCAGGATTTGAAAATCTCAATTTTTTATGCCTTTATTTGGGGTGTTGGTTTTGAACTCCTGGGATTAGCTAATTTGTTTATTTATTTATTTATTTTTGTGAATTGTACATTCTAATCTTATCATGTATCAAATTTTTAATTGATTTTTTTCTTCATATTTTGTATATGTAATTTAGTTTCTTGGCTCTATTGATTTTCATGTCAATAATGTAAAAATGAGAATTTTAACATTCAATAACAATAATTTTGATTACAGTTGCATTAACATAAATATGATCTAATTAGAAATATTACAAACATTCACAAAATGTAAGAAGTCATGTAATCGGATGAGGTTTATGAAAGTTCCAATTAAGCAACATTGAAAAGGGTCTAATAGATTTCAAAATAAGAGTATTCAAAAGGGTCATACAAAAGCGAAAGTCAAATAGAGTTATACTTAGCCATAGTTATGGTTGCCTTCTTATATGACGAGCATAGAATGTATTTTAAACCACTTTTATCAAAAGAGTTTAAATAAAAAAAAGTTTTTTTAAAACACTTTTTTCTCAGGTAAATTCAAATAAATCATAAGTCTTCTAATTAAATTGACCAACGAAAAAGATGAAAAATGTTACTAAACTAAAAATAAACCATGGTATATGTGATATACTTTTACAATTTCCACTATATTACCACCATATTAATATTTGATTTATATTTAACATCACAACAAATAGGTCATCAATTTTTACTTAAGAAAAATATAACAAACTAAATAAAATTTTCTAAAAGGAAGAAAAATTAATTTTAAACAAAGAAGAGAAAATAGATAATTAAAAAAGATGATTCAGATCCACTAATAATAATATTAAAAAAATCCAGAAGAAAAGAAAATAGAAGAATGAAAAACATGAGTATTTAAAAAAATATTATTTTGATTAAATCAAAGGCATATTTAGAATGACTCACAAAAAAAATTATTTATCAGATTCAATTTTATTAATTTTTTAAGGTTTACGGTGGTTGTCAGAATTGGTGGCCAAAAGTTCTTGGTAGAGTTGTTAGAAATGACACTCAGTGGGCGGCCGACAATGGTTACCGGGGGTGGTGTTCATAGTTGGTCGATAAATTTTTTAGATTGAATTAGAAAAAAAGTTAATCCATGGGCTTGAATAGTGTTTACTATTCAAATCGATGGAAAAGAGTGTATGAAGCCTTGGTGAAGACGGTTGTTGATCAATGGTGAAGATAGTTGTTGGTCGCTAATGTTAAGATGATTGGTTGGTCGCCGACCATCATGACAATTGGTCGCCAAGGATCATGGCTATTGGTCTTAACCATCACTATGAATGTTTGTTAATAGGCACGACAATATAATTAACGATAACGATTGGTCGTCGTCGATTAAGATGTTCACCTGATGATAGTAACGTCCAAATTTATAGGTCACCAACGATTAAGATGATTGATCACTGATGATTAAGACAATCGATAATTGAGGATCAAGACAATCGATAATTGATGATCAAGACGATCCAAAGGCAACGATCAAGATGATCATCAAGAACCAATGATTAAGATGATTAATCATCATTATCGTCAATTAATTATGATCATCATTATGGTTGATTGTGAAGTTGACTAACATTTGTTAGCCAATGGTCATTGATGATCAATGATCATTACTAAGAGATTGAAGTGAAAATTTTTCTAAAACATATGACATTCAGTAAAAAAAAAAAAAGAGATAATTGTGAGAATGGCAAAATAATAAAATACATTTTGGAAAATAACAAACATAAAAAATAATTTGATTTTTAGCAAAATCGCATACGACGTATATTTTTTGATAATTTTTCATTCAATTTGATGGAAACAATAAACATGCGCAGCAGAATAAGGATCATATTTTACTCTAATCGTAACTAAACAAGTTTAGTAATTAACATGCATAAAAACTTAAAACAACAAAGACAAAGTTAAAAAAAAAACTTCACCTTTGATGCTTTTCTATTCTTATAGTATCCTCACGTGCTTTTCAAGATCGCCTCACAAAATTGAAGATGGAACTACCACTAGCGTTGACCCGCTATTTTCTGGATTTGGAATTGAGTTGTGGGACTAAAAAATGGTGGAGAAAATTAAAGAGAGATCAAAAGTATTAAGAAGAACCTAACCTCTTGGTTTGTTTTTTTTTTTTTTGATTTTGATGATGAGAGAGACCAAAAATGAAAAAGAATTCTTGATTTTTATCTTTGTATTTCTCAATTACAAAATTAACTTTTTTAATTTCAAATCCAAGAGTCATTTCACTTTTGCATAAAACTTGTTTACAAGC
>JBBPDI010077669.1:0-14765 GCA_037974545.1 Cucumis variabilis | reverse complement strand
GAGCAATGGTTTCTATACCTAGGTACCTCCAATTGGCTTGTTAGCATTATGTCGAGCAAAGAAGGCCCCATTTTAGCACCAGCTGAGCAGGTCTATGAAGGACCTGTTACACGAGGCAGGAAGGAACGACGTTCCCTAACTCGACAATCAAAATCTAAAGGGTCCGATGGTAAGGAAACATGTTGATACTCACCTTGCCATCCTTGAGTTAAATCTTGAGGATGTCCAACATACAGAGCGGTCGGCGTCCTCAAAAAAGTTTTAAAAAAAATAGGGAGTCGCCATCAATATTTTTTAAGGGTGATTGGACACCCAAATAAAGTAAATAATTTTTTTAAAAAAAAATGGTCTGCAAAAAATAGAATTGTGTTCGGGAGTCATTTGTGTATGGGGAAGGTATAAGCATCCCGTAACACCCGTTTAGAAAACGGTGGCCAAACTTAAAGTCTTGAATAAAATTCATTAAAAAAAAATTTATGTCTTATTTCCTTGCTCATCACTCCAATATTTGAAGCAATGATCCCATAAAATAAGTGGAATAATATTTCATTAATTAGACTATATTGAGGATCATTCCTCATCGTAAGAAAATGATAAATTATTACAATTTCTCAAAATCTATCATCTTTGAATAAAGATTTAAAAAAAACATTAAAAAACAATGATTAAATTCATTTTTTCTTGGGATCAAATCTCAGACTCCTAAAGATATTGATCCCTCATCTCAAGAATCTAGAAATAACGGAGTCCTAGAAAGTTCTAGATTCCAATCGTAGAATGTTTTTTAGCAAAATAGATGTGATTTATTAAAAAAGATTGATTAGGAAACCTTATGAAATTTATATTTATATTTTTAAAAAAATATTGAAAAAGATAGTTTTAAAGCAAAAATTTCTAAATGGTTAAAAAAGGAAATTTAATAAAAGTTTCAAAATTAGGTCAATAGGAAATAATGCACAAAATAAAATTGAATATATCACACAACAAATTAAGTAAGTAAGAATAGATTTTTTTAAAAAAAAAATATTAGAGATCGATCTTAGACTCCCAAAAACCGATTTCCTCACCCCAAGAATTTAAAAATAACGGACTCTCAGATATTTCTAATTCCATCGTCGAAGTTTTTTAAGAAGGATAAAATGTAAGGATAAATATGATGTAAAAAAATTAATTAACTAATATAAAATTACATGGTAATATTGTTAAGATAAATTCAAAGGAAAGTGTAAAAAGAATATTCATGAATTTAAAATTACATGATAGTAATTATTATGTTTATGAAGAAAATAAGTTAAAATAAGAAAAAGAAAAAAAAAGGAATGTAAATTTAGTAGAAAAAAAATGGAAAGAAGAAAGAAAGGAAAGAGAGAAAAGATTAACAAAAAGAAAAAGAAAAAGAAAGGAACAGATAACAAAAAAAAAATAGTAAAATTAGAATAACAATAATAAAAAGAAATTAATAAGAATGGGTTTTGAATATATATATATATATATATAATAATAATAATAATAATGATAATGATAATAATAATAAATTAAAAAGTAATATAAAAAAATATTAATAACCTTAATAAGTAGTAATAATAATAAGTTTTAAAAAAACATTAATACAAAAATAAGCATAAATATAAGTACAATAACAATAAATCTTTTTAATAATAATAATGACAGAATCTTCTCTATTGCTCGTTCTTTCTCTTTCTATTTTAGGGAGAAGAAAATAAAGATCAAGACTTGAAAAAAAAATAATAAAATAACTATAAAAAACAAAATTTTCTTATGTCTTCTTCTTTTTCCCTATTTTCTAGAGAGAAGAAAAAAGGAGTAAAGATTTTTTTAAAAAAAGAAAAAGAAAAAGAACAATGATAAAAGTAAACAAAAAATAGCCAGAAAATAATAAAAAAAATTCTTATATATTTTCTTTTCTTTCTCTTTATCTTTTTAAAAAAGAGAAGAAAAGAAAAATAAGAATTTAAATTCCAAAGAAAATTACTCGTTGATGAGGTGCGGATCATTGAGAGTAAATCCCTACCAAATGCAACCTCTAACTAAGTTTATTTCAACATGAGATTTGATTTGCTAAATAGAAAAAAAAAATATAAAGACACTAGTGTAATGAAATGAATAAAAAAAAACACATTTTGCAGAAATTTGCTTCCAATTTGTAGAGATTCTCCCTAAATTTTTTTTCTACCAACTTTCTCTAAAGGATTTTTTTAAGAAACTTTCTTCCATTTTCAAATGACAAACTTTCCTATTTATAGACCTAAGGTGTATCACAAATTATGAAAAATTAATAAGAATAAAATCAAAATTAGATATTATGTGAATAAAATAAAATTTCATTTTTTTTAAAATAAATAAAATAAATTAAATGAGATATTATGAGATTTTGTGAAAAATAAATTAATAAATCAAATGGATATTAAAAGATTTTTGTTTAAAATTGATTTTTTTTCTAAAATAATATAAATAAGTAAAAGTAATATTAGAAGATTTTATTTAAAATAAATAATTTTTTTCCTAAATAGTACAAATAAGATAAATGTGATTTTAAAAGATTTTTTTTAAAATAAATTGATTTGTTTTAAATATGCTCGTTAGTGAATTTTTTTTAAAAAATAATTATTATATATAAAAAATAAAAATATTAGTCATTACTACTTTTTTTAAAAAAAGAATATAAAAAAATATGTGATTTTTTCTCAATTTAACAACTGTTGAAGTGTTGTATTTAACTATTTAAGTAGTAAAATCAAAAGTGCGTTGATAGGAAACTACGTGAGCTCTTCTTCCTTTTGGTCAATAGTTTAAATGTTTACGTTATTTATGTAAAAGAAAAGGTTTGCCTAGAAAGATAAATATAAATTTTTAAGAATATTATGTTAATGCATGATAAAAAATAATAATTTTAATAAATTATTTTTAATGTAATTTCCCCCCAAAAATATAGTTAAATATATTGAATGCAATTTAAACAACGTTTTGCATTAATTAGGTAAAGAAAAAATATTGACATTTCTAACTGTATTGACCGCATCTTTTAGTGTAACTGGTTATTCCTGACCAAATAGATTATTGGGCAGTCAATTGTAAAAAATGACATTGTACCATTATAGCAATGAAAATATTTGTAGGATCTTTGTCCTTAATAAGACACACTAGAGTCATGCTCTTGACTTAGTGTGTAGAATCTTTCTATCATGAACAAAGAATTTGATGAGACTAAAGTCAAAGTAAGTTTAGTTACTTAGATAATTGATATGACATTTCATCTTAGATAGTAATAATAGAATTATTATCGTCCATGTTATATCTTTTGATAATAAATTTTATTTTGTTTTTATAATTCTTTAGGTTTATTTAAATGAAAAAGAATTATATTATCCCAAGATTAAATTGTCCCAGTTTTTCAAGGATTAGTTGATCGTGTAGTTGATGACCTATATTTTCACAAGTAGATATTTTATTTCTTTCTTTGTCGACAAGCTTTCTCAAGATTCTTTGACCAAAATCTTTGAAGATAAATCTATGAATCTTTTAAGACAAACTTTCTAAGATGTTAATATCTTCGGAAGATTCAGATATGAATGTCAAGGGGAGTCTGATACCTAGTAATACAAATGTTATTAAGAGTACCAATCTACTGGGAGCATCATATGAGCTCTAGATTGATATTTAATATTATGCTATTTATAGTATTCAGTTTGAGAAATTGCTTCAAATGACAAAAATATTTAGATAAAAAAAACAGCCCATGGCACATAATTTTTACATATGACAAATATGACAAAATTAGTAATATCAAATGTCTATCAAACGATAATCATAAGACTATCGGAAGGCTATCAGACGGTAATCATAGGGTTATTGACTTTTAAATTTGTTATTTTTGCAATTTATAAAATGTAGTGACATAGGCCTTATTGTCATAATTTTTTTTTGCTATTTTTTGTAAGTGCCTCAATGATTCTAGCATTCTTACAAAATTGTACTCATTTGAATTTTAATAAATTAATCTCTTCATCTGAGCGCATAAAAGCTCTCCATACGAATGTGATACTCATTAAATTGGGTTATCAAAGTTATTGTGTGAATTTGTTCTTCACTGGTTCTTTCGTTATCAATCTTGCTTTTAATTTTGGTTACAACTTTTAAGTAAAACAATTTCTTTCGTTATCAATCTCGCTTTTAACTTTGGTAACGACTTTGAAGTAAACCTATTTATTTTACATTTTCACTTCACAATTGTTATACCTAAAAAAATTGATAAGACTAAAAATGAAGTTTCGATGATAAGGAAGGATCCTCGAAAAGTAAAGAGTGTCTCAACTTACCTTGATAAGGTGAAGATTTATGTGTATATTGATAACAAACAATACGAAACCCTTTTATATAATATTATTTTATATATAAATGTTGCTATAATCAGATGTATGGAAAATAATAAAATTCACATGTCACAAGAAAATGTTGTATGTGCATGTACAAAAAATTTCCAAGAGATTTGTATTTGGTAGCCTTCTTGTATCAGTTAATTAATTATAATGAAAAGTACTTAACATAGCACCCATTTATTACCATAAAAAAAATAGTTTTCCTAATTTTTCAATTCTTAAACTAAAAAAATATATTTTATTTTGTATATATTTCTCTCATCTTTCTCTTTCTCTTTCTCCTTCTCCTTCTCCCTTCTCCCTTCTTCCAATTTCATCCTTTCATCGTTGTCAAAAGACTCATTTTCCTCTCACTCTTTTACCCTTTTTTTTCTCTATGGTTCATTTTCTTTAAACATAGAAGAAGAAGAAAAGGAAAATATAAATTGCAGTTGCCAACTATCAACTATTTTAAGTGCAAAAAAGAAAATGATGCAAAAAGAAGAGAGAGAAGGAAGAAAAACGGAGGAGAGAAGACATAAATAAATAACTAATGGATTTTTTTAAAAAAAATAGTAGATTTTACAAAATATTTATAATTTATAGCAAATTCTATCACTGATAGACATTGATATGCTATAGTGATAGAAGACTATCAGTGATAGAATCTAAAATTTTGCTATAACTTGTAAATATTTTAATTTATTTTACTATTTTTAAAAATGTCCCTAACTAATGTGTATCTTTTAAAACTTTTATTAATTTTTTCAATATCATTTTCAAATATAGAAAAAAATTAAAATTATTTATAAAATATAGCAACAACTATCAAATTCTCTCTAGGGGTATTTTTAAAAATAACAAAATAAATTAAAATATTTACAAGTTATAACAAAATTTTGGATTTTATCACTGATAGTCTTCTATCACTATGCATATCAATGACTATCAGTGATAGAATTTGCTACAAGTTGTAAATATTTTGTAAAATCTACTATTTTTAAAAATTCTCATTCTCTATAACATATTTTAGTTTTTCTTTGCTTTTCTAGGTTAATTTTCGTAAATATAACAAAACGTCAGGTAACAAAATAAAACAGCCCATGATATTTTCATAAGTTTTAGGTTTGTCCTTAAATATTGCGAATAATTTTTTACTTTTTTGTTTCTTCTTCTTTTTGGGATTTATTCATCTCCTTTTCGTATTATTAATTTCTTAATATTATTACTTTTTATTTTTATATTCCCACTTGTTCTTGTTTGTGATTTCTTTATTTCTTCTTCTAAAGTTTCTTTCTTCTTCATCATCTGTCATTTTTTTTTCTTTTTTCACTTACTTCAAATTTCCACTTGGTAAAGGATCCTTGTCATCTCTCATATATTTCCTCTAATAGATCTAAAGGATTGTGTACAAAAATTTAAAAAATCTTGGTTCAAAATTGTGTACCAAATATAAAAGATATTGATACACGATCTTAACAAAAATTGTTTAGATATTGGTATAGGATCGTAAACCAAGATCATTTAGATTTGGTATACGATCGTTTAGATCTTGGTGTGCGATCGTGTACCAATATCTAAACGATCTTGGTTCACGATCATGTACCAAGGTCATTTAGAATTTATACAAGATCGTTTACCAAGATCGTGTACCAATATCTGAATGATTTTATATCATTTCCTACACGATCAAGTATCATGATTGTTTATACTACAAAGATTTGAGGTATTGTCGACGTCGTAGTTCATCAGCCAAAATAGAAAACCATTTCGGCCAAAGTTTAGCTGACGTCAGAAACTCTGTCGACAATACTACGTTGGGGAAGCTTTGCCCAACGCGCTAAAGGGACAACGTCGGGATTGCCTCATCCCTGACTTAATTCATGTTGCCATACGGCAAACGTCGACAATGGAGTAAACCCGACGTCACCTTCGTGCGTCAGAGATACAGCAATACCGACGTGACGCTGGGGAAAGTTTCTCCCAATGTCATGACAAGAGTGTCAAGGGAACCCTTATCGCGACGTAGGTTGCACATCGGGGTAAATTTATTATTATTATTATTATTTTATTATTTTCATTTTTTGTTATCGTGAGTTTTTTTTGTTCCGTTTCGAAAGGCAACAAGAAAATTTATAACAAATTATTTAAATAAAATTACAAAATCTGAATGTCTAATAACAATTACAATTAATATTGTTATTCAAATTGTTTAAAACAACGACATTAAAGGAAAAAAACTACACCTATCTCCTAAAACCTCGCGGACGCCAAAAAAAAGAATTTCAAACCTACAAATGACATAAAAGTACAGTTAGATATCTATCATAAATGAGGAATTAAACAAATTAAAAGTTGAAAAATACGTACTCCAAGCATGTTCACGATCCTCTCGATGCCCGACTCATCTCCTCGATCATCTTCCTCATCTCTTCCATTTTTCGTGTACTTTGTTCCTAGTTTTTAGTAGTCTTTAAATTGTTGGTCACACTCCTCCTCCCTTATTCATTGTTCTTTAATAAGGCAGTTAGCGTTTTCAAGGCTAGCTTTTAGCTTGCTAGCCTCTCTAAAGTATATTTGTTGGTCATAAGAGGAGAAAGAATTGAAAGCAGAACTCTTCTGAGACTTGGGGCGCTGATAACGTGTATAAATACTCATTATTATAACCTCTTTTGTCAGAATAATGAGGTTAAAACACATAAGAAGATGATCAAAGCGTGTAACTTACATTGTAAATACATAAGTATTTAGAAATACATCTTTCATAAGTATTGTGCCTTTTTTACGCGTTTGACATGTCTAAACGCAAGATAATGAACAAAGAAAGAAACTAGTAAATCACAAGAGACATCTCGCGCAAGGGCTACGCGATGTGAACTCATCGACTGCTTAACATCTCTAGACGAGGAACCATGTCATCATACGAGGAAGGCTCACTGGAGGACAAGAATAGTAGTTGGAGTGATGTGACCTCATAGAACCGAAATCTGTGCTGACAATCTCAGAGGAATAGAAATTTTCTGTCTAAAACAACTTATAAAAGCATTTCATCCTCACCAAGAGAAAGACGTCTGTATAGACCAAAAATGGGGCCTGTATGGGCTAGCAACCTAGAGAGTTGATGGCAAGGATTAGTCTTACCATAGTCTGTACAGCACCCCTTCTTCTTCTCCGACCAGATTGTAATGCGAAAACTTAGAGTTTGAGAGGAGAAGGATCCATCCCTCGTTCCCCCTAACTTTTATTTCATTTTCTTCCTCTTTCCATTTACTATTTATTTTACATTGTATTTAGTTATATTGTACATTGGTCGAAGGCCTACATTCTTTAACACAACGTATCTATATATGCTTTTATTCATCCATGCCTCTACTGTTCATCTATCTTTGTGTTATTTGTAGTTTAGGTTTATGATTTGTTCTCGATAAGTAATATTTATTTATATTGCTTAATGTGTTAGCTAAGCTACATTCTACACTTAAAAAAGAGTTTATGATTGGTCTGGTGGTATCTCCAGTAACTATATTTATTTATAGGCCAGTGTATGTCGTCAACTACCTGAGAGGATGAGTAACAAGGACGTAGCTAACACATGTAAGAAAGAGTTTTCTCAACCTTTTAGGAGGACTTCCTTCATTTGAATCCCGAAAGGCGAGCAAGTGTGGACTAAGACACCGAGAGGTTGTTTTCCTTAAACATGAAGCACTCTAAGTAGAATAAATAAGTATTACTAGATATAAACGATTTAGCTAGCCTTAGTCATTTGGATTCTAAAAGGCAACGAAGTGTGTCGTTCAATGACTCCGATAGGAGAACGCCTTAATCATAAGATAGCTTGGTGAGTTATATCGGATCGAGGTGGTCATATAGTTTAATCCCTTGATAACATGAGACCTTCCTTCACCGTGTTCCTTACACAAGTTAGTTCGCTCAATCTTCCATCTTGTCATAATTTATTCTTCTGTGCATGAGTCTCTAGGTGCGAGTAAGTAACTTTAGTTATTTTATTATTCTTTTAACTCCATCGTTATAACGCCTAAATGATAAATATACCCTAGAACTAATGTCTTGAACCAACTCCCTATCTTCGATCCTGGATCATTTAGGTAAACCTGTTGTTCGCTTGCACTTGGGTGAACAATAGAAAATCTTGTACTCAAAGAGGACTTAGATATTACGCAATGAAGAGGTTCATAGTGAGCATTTCGCATGTTATGATCATGACCCATGACTTATCGCATAGAATCAATCGCACAATACAAAAAGATTAAGGTGAGCATCTTACATGCAATGATCCTACTTCAAGACGTATTGCAGTTGCATTATCTAAAGGCATAACTACTAAGTCCTAGCTTGTCCACAGGAGACAACAGACATAACACAAGCAAGGCCTTAACCAAGACCTTTTGAGTAGCCCGATCGCCTACCTAAAATGGTCTTGCATATCCTGTCCTCATAGAGTGGTTAAGAACCCTCTGGGATGGGTTGGGACTGAAGTTCCAATATTTAATTTTGCATAATACAAGTTGTAAGTTGTGAGATGATCAGAATTAAAATAGAAAAGTACAATAAAAAGTTTTCATAAACTTACATGGGCATCCACTATTTCCTGTAAAACGACCTCGTCATTCCTACTAACGTGCTTTTTTGGAACAACTCGATACAGTCTATCAACGTCCACGTTCTTCAATGAGCTCGTGTTTTTGTTGAAGGAAGGAATTATATCCACTTTTATGGTTGTAAGACTGCTTCACTTGGACAACCTTGTTGACCATTGATTGCTTCAACATTCAAACAATTAAAATGTTACATCCAAATAACAGAAATGAAGACTACGAAGTCAAACTAATGTATGTGATATAAATCACTTGAAATTGTTGAGTCATGTCATGATCGCAAAGGAAGTGCCAAACTTCCACGTGATTTATCAATCTCGGCAGTGGGTTCACACGTGCTTCTTCAGAGTCACTGAACTGCTTGAAATATCGATGATTATCTCCCCTGTATTTCTTTCACATGCTGAGCATTTTATGCTCAATAAATTGAAAAGTGCTCAATCTTCAAAATCAAGCACGAACCAACGCTACAAAAGAAAAATACACACAAGGATTAGTCATCTGCATACGTATGTGTAACAAATATATAAGGTAATTTACAAACTTACCCGTAGTCCACCCTTGACAACCTCAATATTTTCTCATCATTTTCATTCACACATCGTAAAATATTAGAAACAAACTCATCAGAAAACTTAATTGATTTCAGGAACTTACAAAACTCAACTTGCTCGCTATTAGTCAACGTATAACTCGCATGCGGCTCTACAAATTTGTTTTCGACTTCCATTAGGTGTAAATCTTTCTTATTTTTAAATCTTGTAGGTCCAACCAAGCATTCGTGGTATCCTTGGTTTTTTCTTCAATATTTAACAGCGTGCCAACCAAGTTGTCATAAACATTTTTTTCAATATGCATTACATCAAATTTGTGACGAATTAGTAGTCTCGATTAATAAGGAAGCTCGAAGAAAACACTTTTCTTAGTCCAATTAAGATCTCTATTTCTTTTCTTATCTTTTAATGAAAAATGCATACTCATAACTGGAAACTCCAACGAATCTAGTTATTCCAAGATTTCATACCCATTCATTACCATTGAAGAAGCCTTACGCTCTATTTTTCCATCATGTAGCCTACTTCTACACCAAACGTTGTTCTCTGAAAGATAACGTTGATGTCTCATGAAAGATATTTTCCTACTTATCCCAAACGACGATTTATCTTTCATGCATATGAGACATGTTTGATACCCCTTCGTACTCCACCCGGATAGGTCACTATATGCTGGGAAGTCATTAATTGTCCACAATAAGATTGGATACAATTGAAAGAACTGACCCTTAAAAGAATCATATGTACGCACACCAAAAGTCCACAACTCTTCCAGTTCCTCAATCAATGATTAAAGGTATACATCAATTTCCCTTCTAGGAGATCTTGGATCGAGTATGAGCAATGACATGAAGAAGTTTAACTCTTTCATACATTTTCAAGGTTGCAAATTGTAAGTAATTAACACCATAGGCCACATACTGTACGCGGTACTCATACGACCGAACAAATTAAATCTATCTGAAGTTAACCCCAAACGAACATTTTAAGAATTTGAAGCAAAATTAGGAAATTCACAATCAAAATGCTTCCATCCCTCTACAATATCAATTGGATGTCTCAACACATTCTCTGTTTCCACAGTTTATCCTTATGCCAATCTCATGTCAAATGAGCTTTCTTGCGATACAAACAAGCGTTGTAATCTCGGTACCAACAAAAAGTGATGCAATACCTTCTGCACAATTTTTTGCCACTGTTAGGAGTAACCTTGTACCAAGACTCACCACAAGTTAGACAATGTTGCAAATCTCCGAACTCCTTCCAATACAATACACAATCATACTTACAAGCATGAATAGTCTCGTATATCTGGTCCAAGTCACACAATTTTCGTAGAATGAACTAGAGATATTGGTACCACACATTGGAAACACATGTTTTAATATCTCTAACATCATGTCGAAAGATTTGTTACTCTAACCGTTGAGAACCTTTACATGCATCATCGTAACCAAAACATTCAGGGAGGAAAACTCAAAACAACTGAGGTATAACTCACTACATGCTTCAATAAGTCATGAAATATGTTTGTTGTCTCTTGTTCTATATCTACCTTACTATTAAACTTCATGTCATTCTCCAAACCTTCCTCCATTTCTTCTACATGTTCAATTGGAGCTTGTAGATCATGAAGCATTCCAACATTTCATTTTCTTCAAGAAAAGGGTTACTACTGCTAGGTCCTTCATCGAATTTTTGTATACCTCCATTCAAGTTCGTGGGCTCTCCATGATACACCTAGTCTGTATAGAATAAGGATATTCCAATGGTTAATAAATGTCGCTTCACATCCTCTAATGAGTCCTAATTTAAGTTCATACATCTTTTGCATGGATACCTTGTTCGTTTGTAATTATCGATGCCATACTTTGCAAGCTCTAAAAATTGGGACACTCCCTCTCTGTACTCAACCGATAACTTATTCCTAAGTTTCATCTAACTTTTGTCCATCGTTAAAAAACCTAAAACATAAATAGGTTTAATTAGTCTTATATCTTTCCTCTCAAATGCTCCAACATACTCTCGTACTTACTCCATGAATACGTTATGCCCAATAATCTCCCAACTTTTATTAAAGTTTAGTTTAAAACCACCTAACACTTCCAACATACTTAATTAAAAGCTACCTAACCCCCAAAACTACTGACAAATTAGAAACTAATTTTAACATAAAAGGCTACCATAACTACAAGATAGCCATAAAACAAATCAACAACAAATTACTTCAACCTTTTGGCAATCTATCTAACATTTCCAAATATTGAAATTTAAATTGAAATTGAAACTCATATTCATATTCATATTCTTATTCAAATTCAAATTAAATTAAGTATTAAATTCAATCTCAAATTCAATAAACACCCCCCGCCCAAATTCAATATAACCCCTCTCAAATTCAATATAACTCCCACAAATCTTAACACATTCAAATTATTTATCAATCTCAAATTCAACTCTTAAATCCTAAGAATAATTCAAATTCAATACTAAAATTTAAAACTAATTCAAAATATAAATCCTAAAACTAGTTTAAAATCTAAATTTTAAAAAAATCCTAAAACTAATTAACTAAACCAAAAGTAAAACAAAAACACTAAAGAACATGTAAACAATTTCAATAAATTATTTGAAAATACATTTTTCTAGTTTTAAAACAAAAACAACAAACAAAAAAAACCTTGATTGAGAGCGGTGGCGGCCAAATAAGATGACGAGAGAGGATGGTGGGGGACGAGAACTCCAACAGCGATGAGGACGAACGACGAACGGTAGACGGCAGATGATAGACGACAATCTCTCTCTCTCTCTCTCTCTCTATCTATCTATCTATCTATCTATCTATCTCCCTCTCCCTCTCTCCCTCCCTCCTTCCCTCCCTCCCTCTCTTACTTCCTTTTTTCCTTTCACTTAAACTTCTGCATTCTTTCAACAAAGAACAAAAATATATAAGGGATCAGTGCACCTAAAAAACATCGGGAGATCCTAAAGCCACCGATGCCATAAAGTAAAATATTGGGGAAGGTTCCAACCAAATACAACGTTTCACTAATGACATCGGTATTGGTTGAGGATTTCCCCACGTTTCTACATGGCGTCGAGGAAAATTAAACAATTAAATTATCATTCAACTTTTCCCAGCATATAAACCTTGGGGAAAGTTAAATAATTAAATGATTATTTTCACTTTCTCTGATGTTTCTTTCCATGTTGTCGAGGTAAGTTTAAACAACAAAATATTTATTTTTACTTTCTCTGATGTTTCTTTTCATGGTATTAAATTTTAAAGAAAATTCAAATTGGTTGAGCATTCCCGACGTTTCAATTTAGACGTCGGGATGGCTCCCCTGTATCAACGCCACTTTGCATACGTTGGGAATACTAGAATATTCTGACATAGTAGTTCCGACGTCCATTTCTACGTCGTGAATCCTTTAATTTCTTATAGCGTAAGAAGAAGAATTACGCATGAGCATGTGACTGGTGTTGATACTACCTACACGATCATCTACCATTTCCTACAAGATCATGTGTATATCATTTCCTACACGATCATTTTGAAGAAGTAATAATATACGATGTTGATTGGGACATTTTTTGTATTTTTCATTTTGGGCCTATGGACTTTTTCTGTTTTCAAAATTGTTCTATACATTGTAAATATTTTGTTGGTTTGTTATATTATGAAAAAGTTCATTTTTCCTATCCAAAAGAATTTTCCTTTTTTCATCTACAATAACTTTCCCAAAAAAAAATTAATATAAATTAATAGATTCCACATAAGCTTTTATTAGTAGTTAACATAAAAGTGATGGAGGAACAAATAATACTACCAAATATAAATCTTTAAGAACTAAGGGGTCGTTTGGATTGAGGGAATTGGGATGGGAATGGGCATAGGATACCATGCCCTTGTTTGGTTCAAGGTTTTGTAATTTAGGCATGGAATAAATTATTTCAATGCACCATTTATGCCCATAAACTATATTTATTCAAAACGATGGTTCTTTTTAGGCATGAGATTCTTGGGCAATGTTGGGGTCGATTCCGACCGAGATTGAAGGAAGAGAAGGAAAGAAAAGAGTTCACAAGGCAATCTCGGGCTGTGTTGACCAGAGATTAGAAGAAAAAAGGAAGTATTATGAGGAATCTCAGGATTGAGTCCAGTTAAGATTGGAGGCAAAGAAGGAAAGTAAAGGGTTCTTTGGAATATCTCAAGTTGTGTTAGATCATGACTAGAGAATTTTCATGATTAATTTTACAAATAAAATACAAAAAGAATTTATTTCCTTTCCCATGAATAACCAAACACGAACATCGTTAATTCTTAGCAATCTTATTCTCAGACATATTATTACCAGGCATCTCTAATTCGCAGCAATCTTATTCCCATTCCAATTCCCTCAATCCAAATGGCCCCTAAAATTATTAAGTTTGAAAGTCAAAGGTCTCAAACCAATCTAAGTCTTTTAAACCAAAGTATAATCTATTTTTTTTATAATGTGATACAATCAAGGTTTGAAATATCGATGTCGATGGAAATATCAAGGTTTCAATTTTATGAAAATATTGATATCGATAAAAATTTTGGGAAACTTTATGGAAACTGTTATAATTAGTTCATGAAACTTTTATTGTGGCCTAATTGACTACATTTGACCATTTTTAACCACCATTATTATATAATAAGACAAATTTTAGATATATTTTTATAGTGTAAAAGTTTTCAAATGTCAATGCGAGAGCATTTTTTTAAAGAAAAAATATGGATTGCAAAATTAAAGGAAATGAAATGTTTGTATACAAAATAATATAAATTACATGCCTAATATTACTCTCATTTCCTCCTATATTGAAAATGAAGATAGTCACTTAAAATAAAATCATAGGACTCGTACGACCAACATATAGACCCTATTGGTGGATACATCTCATTGGTTGATGATCTTCCTCTTTCTGCTAGACAATAACTATTTGGTGGAAAGTTAGGCAGAAAATTGTTATGGGCGAGTTTTTAAGCACTATCGCAATCTTAGTACAAATAATTATTGTAACGATCCAACTTTTTATACTAAGCTGGGGTCATTACACATAAAACAAAGTTAGGCAGAAATCGATAAATATATCTGATATAGTCATTGATTATAACTTAAAATAGAGCTTCATATTTAAATGTGATTTAAATATGAATATGGATTCATATTTGGAAGCTCGGAATT
>JBBPDI010077639.1:0-14773 GCA_037974545.1 Cucumis variabilis | reverse complement strand
TAGCTCATATGGAATAAACTTAGAACAGTGTGATGGAATAAGTCGAATTGTTCGAATTGGAAGAAGAGAGAGAAACCAACAAGCATATGTGATATAGCTATTGGTTTTTAGATTAGAAATAGAGTTGTGTTTAAATAAGATTTAAATGCTATAAATATGAATACAGATTCATACTAGAAAGCTTGGAATTTGAAAAGTAATGGTCAAAGTTGTAAAAAGTCAAAATGTTAACTTTTGAATTTGAAAAGTCAAACTTTGATCGACCTTATATTCAAATGTGATTTGAATTTTGAAAAAATGAATGCGAGTTCATGCTCGAAAGGTCAAAATTAGTCAAGACAGACAAAATGGTAAAAAATCAAAATATTGACTTTTGACTTGGAAAAGTAAGAGTTTGACTTTTGACTTGAAAGGTCAAATGACCATTTTGCCCTTGGACTAAGTTAGTGGAAAAATCCAACATTTTATTGGATAATCCCATTAACATTTAGTGGGATATGTGGCTACATGAGATGTAGACACCTAGCCCACTAAGTTCCACTAATTGTTAGTGGAATATTAGGTGTTGAGATTTGGAAAATTAATTACATGCATTTTTTATGTAATTAAGTTATAAATAAGAGCATTTTCAAATGGTTAAAGATCTTTTGTCAATTTGAAATAATTTTAGAAATTTTTACACTCCAAAATCTCAACCAAAATTTACCTTATAAGTCC
Source organism: Cucumis variabilis (assembly GCA_037974545.1). Lineage (NCBI taxonomy): Eukaryota > Viridiplantae > Streptophyta > Magnoliopsida > Cucurbitales > Cucurbitaceae > Cucumis > Cucumis variabilis. The sequence goes on along the minus strand of JBBPDI010077639.1, from coordinate 14,056 downwards.
CTTTTATCTCTCTTATTTTCTTCACCAAATTGGATTCCACAACCCGATTTTTTGTCTAGAGGATAGTAGGTGAATTCAAGTGGTTGTCTCGGATTGTGTACGTGAAGTGTTTTCAAGTTTTTTTGTAAAGCAACAAAGGTTATATTTCATAAACCCTGAATCCTTTAGTTTAGTGTTGCATGTTAATTAGGAACAATTAGGGTAATTTTTGTATCCTTTTTCCGCTGTGCATGTCTCTTTCCATCAAAAAGTTCAACCAAAGACATGATAGTGGAAAAATAATGGTAATCTTTAAGATGGGGAGGAGATTCTCTTATCCAGGTAGATTGTCGGACTGATGCAGATGTAGGTTCCTCACAAAGGGTAGATGGAAGATTCAGGAGCGCAAAGATAGGATCAAATTGAGTGAGTTCAGATATGGGTAGAAGACAAGGTGTAGTGTCAGGTGGTGAGTCAGAAATGGGGAATAGGTCAGTAGAAGGATTAGTGAAAAGTGAGTGAGGACTAGATAGAGATGCATGAAATGAAGAAAGATTAGAAAACAAACGATGTTCCCAAAAGATAACATAACGAGATATACGTAACTGTTGAGAGATGAGATCCCAAGAACGAAAATCTTTGTGTTCAGTACCATAATCTAAGAAACAACAAAGACGAGCACGTGGTTCAAGTTTGGTATGTTCATGAGGATGTAATAACACAAAACATGCACAACTAAACACCTTGAGATTAGAGTAAGAGGGGGAAGTACTGTATAATCGTTCAAAAGGGGAAACATTGTGAATGACTTAAGAAGGAAGACAGTTGATGACTTAAACAGAGGTGAGGGTAGCCTCTCCCCAAAATTTTTCAGGACAGGAAGGAGAAAGAAGTTGAACACGAACAGAGTCTAGAATGTGACGATGTTTGCATCCAACTCTTCCATTTTGCTGGGAGGTGTAAGGACATGAGCGTTGAATCAAAGTGCCTTGATGGGCAAGGAAAGAAAGAAGGCGAGAATCCTTATATTCCATCGCATTATCAGTGCTGAAGGATCTTAATTGTGCTAGAGAATTGTGTATGAACCATATTTGCAAAATCAACATAAATTTGATATAAAAAAGAATAATGTTTAAGAAAGTAAATCCAAGTAAAACGAGAATATTCATCAATAAATAGGACAAAATATCGATAACCATTGATAGTAGTACATGGAGCAGGACCTCAAATGTCATAATGAATAAGCCAAAAGGTGTATCACATATCGAAGCAAAATTTAAAAATGATAAAGCAGGTTGTTTTGCAAGTTTGCAATTTAAACAGCCAAAAGGACTAAACTTAGAGTCATTATTTAAAGTGCCAGTAGAAACTAAATTGCAGAGTTTATCAGAGGAGGCATGACCTAGACGGAGATGCCACTGATATGTGGTGCTATTAGTGACTGGGGCAGATATGGGTGGAAACATATGAGAGTGCTGAAGAGATGTGAGCTCAAATAATCGTCCCACCTTCCGTTTTGTACCAATCACTTGTCCCATCGAAGAATCCTGAACCTGACACCCATGAGAAGAAAAGATAATGGTTAGTCCGAGATCACATAATTGACCAACAGAGGCTAGGTCGAATGTAAGATTTGGAACATGATAGGTGTTTGACAAATTTATGGTGGGTGTATTAATAGTGCCAAAGTGAGATATAGACATGTGATTACCATAAGCATAATGAATTGGGAGAAGGGATTGAACAGGAATAGGGGAGGTTAATAACGAAATGTCAGAAGTCATATGATTACAACAAGTCGAATAAAAAAGCGAAGAAGTACCTGGAGTGACAGTAAGAGCAGTAGACTTGGAAGAGATCACCTGTTTCAGTAAGTCATAAAATTCATTTAACTGAAAGTTTTGAGGTGAAGTGATATTAGATGGGATGGTAGTAGCAACCACATATTGAGAACCAGTTTTAGGAGAAGACTTGTGTTATTTGAGTGACCAGGAGGGCAGGGTGGGTGAGTGGGACAGTTTCCAAAATGTGACCTCGCTTGTGACAATACATGCACTCAATAGTAGGACAGTTAACAAACTTATGACCATGAAGTTTACAACTTTTGTACAAAGTGGATTCATTAGCAGGTCGTGAATGAGTGGTTGCAAGAGCGACATCAGAGGGCAAAGAAAAGACAATGCCAAGTCATTTTTCTTCAAATGATATTTCCTGAACGAGAACATCTAGTAATGGCAAAGGGTTCCGATGTAACAGAGTAGTCTGAACTGATTCATACTTTGGGCGTAGACCCATGAGGACTTTTATTGGGCGAATATGGTCAGGACTGATTTTTGCCTGATCTAATTGAGTCCAAATTGGTTGAAGAGTAGCAAAATTCTCATTCATAGATTGTCCTCCCTCCTGGTTTAGACTAACAAGACGAGAACATAATTAATAATATTGAGCAAGCCCAATAGACTTAAACTGAGTGGACAGAGAATTCCAAAGATCTTTTGCAGTATCAAATGCATCAAGTTGAGTATGAATCGCTGGAATAGAGGTGTTACCCAACGAAGTGATGATTTGATGATTTTTGCTATCCTAGTCCTCAAGTCTTTCAATATACTTGTTGTCCTCTACATTGGTTTCTTGAACAATAATATCAGAAGAGTCTGTATCATCATCCTCATTAGTGTCCTTACTGATGTTTTTCTTGGGAGGAGTGGGTTTGGTGATATCTTCGATAACTATACGCCAAAGCTTTCGACCGATCAGAAAACTCCTCATTTGGTGAGCCCATGCAATGTAATTGGAACCATCAAGTATGGTGGTAATAGGACGAGCAATGTCATGCTTCTCTATCTACACAGAAATCACAAATAAGGATTAAAACAGCAGATTATGAACTCCAATGGAACCACAATCTTGAATCAGATATGGGTTTACAGACAGCGATCGAAACTAAAACAGAGTGTTCTTTTGACGACAAACTCGAATCTAGACAGATCTGGAGCACAATGGGTTTTTGGAACTGAGATGGAAAACTTAAGGGATCTGGAATGTGAGGATGTCGTGGAGAACAAGGATCGGCAACTTGCAAGGGACGACGTGGAGAACAAGAACCGGTAGCTTGCATGAGCTAGGAGATCAGTGGACATGAGATCTAGATGGGAGCGACGAAAGTGGCCGAATCGCGAGTGACATCGAGAGCATGATCGTGCAAGATCTAGAATCGGGGACGTGAGATCTGGATTCCATCGGGTTTGTTTCAGAGATCTCGTCAGAGATCTGGAATGGAGGCGGTCGTTGAAGGTCTGAAACGAAGATGTTCGCTGGAGATCTGAAACAAAGATGGTCAACTGGTGGCGCCAATTTTATGGAAAAATAATTAAGGCTCTGATATCATATTGTTTTTATTGAATAATGATATTCTTCATTGATAAAATTCAGTATTACATCTATAATTATACACAAAGCAAAATCAATATAAGGAAAGTATATGCAAATAAATACAAGGATATTATACACCAAAATTATAGCTGAATTTTGGTATTTACGGCAATAGCACAAATTTTTAATTGTCGTTATGCTCTGTGGGATTTGACTCGATGTTCCAATGTCAAAGTTGATCGACCATACTTCATCTTTCATCTTAACTTCCCTTGCCTTTGTACTATCTTACAAAATAAAAGTCATCTCTACACGTAGGATCAATAAATGTAAGGGTCTCCTAAATTAGAAATTTTTTAAATATTCCTCTTATATTGAGTGGAAATCTACATCAATCTTAACCTTAATAGTTTTTAGAAACGAACGAACTAACAATATGGGAATCCAAGATGGAACTGTATCTATTTTTCACATTTAGCATATAGAAATTAGAAGGGAAAACCAAGTCATTCATTCTTTAAGCAAGGCATCTATACTAACTTTTAATGACTTAACTAAAGAAGGACCAATGTGGCGGATCTAGAAATTTTATATAGGGGGCACCAGACACTATATAATAAACACACTAAAAATATTTTAAAAAATATCACGACGTTTCACTGATACTTCGATAACATTCACTACATTTGTAACAATAAAGAAATACCAACAATTTCCACATGATTTTTTATATTGCAAATATGTGAATTTAAAATTATCATAAAAAAGAAAAGAAAAAAGAAAGATTAATACCTTTTGCATGGAATGTTGTTGAGAGAGTGGAAGTTTGGATTACCGACTTTGTTCATTTTTTTTAAGATTTTGTTAGATAACAAATGAAGGCTAGGAAATAAGTTAGGGTTTCATTGAAATTTAGGAAGAAATTTGATATTTGGAAAAAGAAAATTATTGATATTTGAGAAATTTGGGGAAAGAAAATTATTGGTGTTTGGAATAAAAACTATTTCGTGACAAGTTATGAAGAAATTTGATATTTGAGGAAAGAAAATTATTGATATCTAGAATAAAAACTATTTCGTCAAAATAATTGTAGTAGGCGAGATTTGAACTCACAACCAAAGGGTTGTGTAGGAGAGGCACAACTACTACAGCAAAAGCAGAATTAGGCAAAATGAAGCTAAATTTAATATATATTGTAATCTAACACTTCAAAATTAATATTAAATACAAAACCGATAATGTAAGGGGGGCACGTGCCCCTCGTGGCCTCTTAATGGATTTGCCCTTGGGCAATACAGTAAGAGGTAATACACGTTCAACGCTAAGACTTAGGCATTATAATGTAACACAATAAGAAAGTCGGTGTTGAGAGTTTAGCATTTCAAGAAAATGTCTAATCTTGAGTTGACAGCTGGCTACATATTGAATTAAAGTCGGATGCATGGTTTGATGAGTTATAAACTTACGTGTGTTGGGCATGGGTACAGAGGATGGGGTCAATAATGGAATCGTCATTGTATAGTTGGGCATAGAGTCGAAGACATTCACCTTGCAATGCTTAATGCCTGCCCAACCATCATCCAATGTTGTTTCATGTTCACTAGCCCCATCACCCATACACTTTAGACCACAACGTGCAACCTTCAATGACACCGAGAGTGTATTCAAAGAAGTATCAAAGATCCGAATGATTCCATAATTGTGCATGCGCAGTATGATCTGTCCATAACACTTTTTTGCTATCTTCCAACAAAATTTATTCGTTATCGAAACGTTCGGCAATAAGGACATTTTGTTGAATTGAGTCTTTACAGAACATAGATGAAATAATAAACAAGTCGCCCAATAGAATTAAGACAATATGAAAGTCAAAAGTGGAACTAACCATGAATGACGAGTCTAATATCGTAAATTCCTATTTGCACACATCTGCTCTCGAGTGCATCTTCCACATAAGCAGATCCATGGTCTACAAAAGTCCAAACATTAGTAACGTAATGATTTAAATACAAAATTTAAATCCTAACCCCAAACTTATATCTCTAGAGACCCAAGTGATCTTCTCGAGTGTTTGGAAGTAATCCTTTTTCAAGAAGGAATAGACAACATCTTGCTTCTCATGCTTCGTCTTTGGATTTCCCTTCCATGATAAGTACGCCTTCTACACATCCGCATCAACTGGCCAAAAGGCCGTATGTCGATTCAACCCTTTCAATGATTTGTTAAACTGGTACTATTTACAAGAAATTATCAGTCGGTTTCTTCTATTTCTTTGCATCACAAGGGAGGGGGGGGATTTGACTAGCTTCTTCCTCTTTCATCTGGGTGGAGGTGTTTCCTTGTCCTACAAAACGTCAAAATTTAATTCAGTAACTAAACCCTAGAATATAAACCCAAACCTTAAACCCTACAAGGTAACCCTAAAATAATTTTAAATACCTCGTCCTTGTCTAGCTCTTTGGATGGTTTGATCATGGTAGAGGAGGTGAGGATCTGTATCTTAAAATGCAACTCCTCGGATTGTAGCTCGTCAGATGGAAAGATTGAAAGAGCTGGCACACCATCTTCAACGTCACTACGATCCATGGACACTTCGAGGACTGATAACTTGTAGAAATATAAATTATTATAACCTTTTAGGTAGAATAAAGAGACCAAAACGCATGGTAATTGTGAAAAAACGCATAACTTATGTTGTAAATTCATAATCATTTAGAAATGCACTTTACATAAGCTTCATGCCTGCTTTTACTCTAGTTTTTGTGTCCAAACATAGAATTATTAACAAAAGAATAAGCTAGCAAATCTGAGAGGGACTCGTTCGGAGGTAAGGCGAGAAGATGCAAGCATTACACTAGAAGAGGTTTGCTAGAAGACAAAAGTGGTAGTTGGAGTGATATGACTTGACGAAAAGGATAGCTTTTGGCGTTGTGATAACTTGTAGAAATACAAGTTATTATAGCCTTTTAAGTAAAATAATGAAGTCTTATTGCATGAATATATAAGAAACCAGAGGAAAAAGTAGGTGATTTAATTATTCTGCAAAATGCATGATACAAAAGAACCTCGTCCCTGTTTTACTATTCTTTAGTGCTTTTATTGCAAGATTTTAGGTGAAAAGGATTGAAGCTCGACGATACCATGTCACTAGCAGACAAAAGTAGTTGGTGGGAAATTCAGAGAAATGACAAAAGGAGGTCTATACATCACCATTGCAGCTTTTCAGAGGTTTTAATGGCTTGTGGCGTCCTATCAACATCAACTCTCGCCTTATTAAGGGTGATCAGCTACTCCTCTCCTGAATTAAGACAATCTCAGCTAATAACTAATACCAAAATAACATATTTTGAGGGATAAAAGCTCGTGAAATTGAAAGATTTTACAGAACCATTCCTCAATTTCATTTGAAAATCCCAAAATACCAGGACATTTGCAAAATAATTAAGAAACTAGTTTTCTTAATAAGACTTAAAAGCGAAGCATGCTTTCTAATATAGATTAGAGAAAGAAAAACTTACTTGTTTATATCTTTGAATCTACAAAGTAATTCTCAAAATTGGGACACCACCCGTCGGAGACCTTTCTATCCTCTCGGGTGAGATTGATTTGTGGGATCCAATTGGAATGAGAATAATGTTTAGAAAAAACTATTTTCTTTTTGCAAAGAGCAAAAGCATTGACTTCCTTTTCTTTATTAATTCGTTAAAGAAAATTATTTTATTCTAGATATTTATAACTCTATTTTCTTCTTGGAATAGAAAAGGAAGTAGGAGAGAATCATGAGGTTTTATTAATTTAAAAACCATTAAATTAATAGGAATATCAAATCTACTAATTAATTAATCATTAATCAATTAGTTAATAATTAAATAAAACATATTTAATTACTATTTTATTCACATCTTATTTAATGAATATCTCTTCAGTATATTATAGATTTAAATTAATTTAACTAAATCAAATTTTATTAAATAAAATAAAACTAAACTATTAATCAATTCTCCAATTAATTAATAAATAAATTAAATATCTTATATTTAACTTAAATTAAATTTAAATCATATTCAAGTATAAGTTTCTCTCATAACCAATAATTTTAATATGAATCCAATTCACATTAAATTTATATTTGAACTAATTCAAATATTTTATCTCTCATAAATTAATTTTGAATCATATCCAAAATTAAATTTATATAATAAAAATTTAATAAACTTTATATTCTAATGTATCACTATACATTATACTAATTTTCAAAGTAATTTTGAACATTCCAAATTACAACCAATATAAATAAATGTCATTACCCTTTACGAGCTAGGAAAGGGATCTAATGGACCTATAGATTAGAAGCTACAACGATATGAGATTAATTGACTAAACTCATTAACCACATTAATCAATACTCGTTAACTGTGTGTACACTCCACTAAACACTCACAGCTGAAATCTTATTGATGAAACTATATTTTTGTGTCCATGGATATAGACCAATGACAGTAAGTTAGTCCTTCACGAGTGTTTGTAACTTCAACTGGATCAAATTATCGTTTTACCCATGGGTTACCTCTAATACTTAAATATCAGTGCTCCTCTAATGAACAACTTGTTTATGGTCCTACCAATAAACAGAAACTCCTCTCGTGCCATAAAGAGGGTAGGTCCCTTTGTTCAAGTCCTATAGACACTATTTAAGGGAACAATAATCTAGTTACACTAAAGTAAGGAAGGAGTGAATTCCATCTTGTGTAATTATGTTTCAATCTTTTCACTCGGTCTTGCTTCCAAAATGACAACCTTATTTAATCGGCGATTTGGTCACTCTCACTCGTACAAATCAAAAAACAATCCCTCACAAACAGTAGTTCATAATACACTGAGGATTAAGACTAAGTTACTCAGGTCATCCTAATGAAACAGAAACCTAACTAGTTAACGGAGTTACATCTAGTAGTTACTATTTCGTGGTTCGATCTTATGTAAAATCATTGCATAGGATATCCTCACTCGCATGCCAACTACGCGAACACATTGGATCATTTTGTTTGTATTAAATACAAAGTGAGTCATATCCATAGTGTTACCAAGATAAGGTATCCAACTTTATCCCTATACTATAGATTTTTAAGCTGATCTCGAACATTGATCCATGTATGTCTCTACATACTGTTCAAGACTCATTAAACAACTTAGGATGTTAGTTTATTGGATTTGGATTATTAAGACAAAACTAATAATTTAATCAATAACAATTATTACAATAATAACACTTTATTAATAACGGTCAATGGATTATATTTATAATCTACGAGTTTTAGGACATAAATTCCAACAGTTTCAATGTTCCTTTGAGGTATCGAAGGATTTTTTTCATTGCTTGCCAGTGTGATAGTTTTGGATTGTGCATAAATTGATAGACACGGTTCACTAAGTAAGCTATTTCAGGCCTTGTGATTGTTACATATTGTAGTTCTCCTACAATACTTCTGTATATATGAGGATTTTCCAAATTTTCACTACCTTTAGATGATAAGATGGTAGAACTGATCATAGGAGTTGCAATAGGATTTGCATTAGTCATCTTTGTTCTTTGTAGTATCTCTGTAATGTATTTTTCTTAGGATAAGAATAGTCCATCAGATCATGGATAAGAAACTTTTATTCCCAAGAAGTAGTTTGGCTTCCCAAGGTCTTTTAAGGAGAAAGTGGCATTCATTTGATAGACTGTTTATCAATATCATGTCTTGAGGAACCAGTTATGATGATGTCATCTACATATATAAAAATGTAACATGAGGAGCCATTCGTTAGTTTCATAAACAGTGAGCAATCAGCTTTTGAGTTTGTGAAACCTTGAGATAACAAGAATGTTTTTAATCTGTCAAATCATGCCATTGGAGCTTGTTTCAATCCATATAAGGCTTTCTTTAGTTTGCACATTAGTGGTTTCTATGAGATACTTTCAATCATGAAACCAACAGGTTGTTCCATGTACACTTCCACTGTTAGAATGCCATGGAGGAAGGCATTGTTTATGTCTAATTGTCTTATTTGTCAGTTATGTGCAAAAGCCATAGTTAATATAACTCGAATGGTTATAGGCTTTATCACAGGGCGTAAGTTTCTGAATAATCTATGTCTACTGTTTGGTGGAAGCCTTGAGCCATTAGTCTTGCTTTGTATCTTGAGATGGATTCATTTGAGTTTTTCTTTACTTTGAAAACCCATTTTAAGCCAACTATTTTTTTATTAAGAGGCATAGGAACTAATTCCCAAGTATTGTTTCTCATTAGGGCTCTGTATTCTTCATTCATTGCTTCGACCCAGTGAGGAAATTTCAATGCTTCTTTGGCAGAGTGAGGTTCTCTGTCATGTAATTATGTGATATAAGCTTTTGACTTCTGAATCCCATTCTTTGATCTTGTAACCATGTGATGTACATTGGTAGTAGCAGGTTTGTGATGGTGGAACAGATTCACTTGGTTGACTGGAGATGTTTTGACTCAGATTAGGTGAGTTTGAATGAGATGTGGTTTGATATGTATGAGAAAAATGGGTGTGATTGGGTGACTCTAAGGTGGTATTTTGGTCAAAGGTGCTTGGTGGTTGAGTTGCTAGGATGGGTACAAAGAGGGATGAAGTAGATTGGTTCTGTATGTTGTGAGGTGTGGTTATTTTTATAGCAAAAGGAAAGACATGTTCATCAAATATTACATGCCTAGAGACAAAAACTTTTCCTGATTTATCTAGACATTTGTATCCTTTATGATTGGGACTATATCCAATAAAGGTGCAGGGAGAAAACCTCATTTGTAATTTGTAATGATTGTAAGGTCTGAGATATGGAAAACATAGACACTCAAAGGTTTTTAATGAGGAGTGATCTGATGTAGTTTTAAATAGGATTTCCAAAGGACTCTTTCCATGAAGGACAATAGATGGTAATCTATTTATTAAGAAAACTGCACTAGAGAAAGCATCATCCCAAAACTTCAGAGGTAGTGAGGAGTGAGATAGAAGAGTAAGGCCGGTTTTTACAATGTGTCTGTGTTTTCTCTCGACAACACCATTTTGTTCAGAGGTGTAGTGAATGAGCGATATTCTCCTCCTCCATTTGTTTGTAGAGATTTGATTTTGGTATTAAACTGGTTTTCGACTTGTTTTTTGAATACTAGAAATGCTTTTAAGGCTTCAGACTTGGATTGAAGAAAATATATCCAAATGTAGCAGGAAAACATGTCAACAAAGGTGATATAATAGCAAAATCCATTTCTGAAAATGGTGTGTGATGGTCCCCATAAATCAGACTCTACAAGTTCAAGAGGTGTAGAATAATTTGTTTTTGATTTGGGAAAGATTAGTTTGTGACTTTTTCCAAGAGCACATGAATGACAAGTTGTAGCTATTTTATTTAGATTTGGTAAGGAAATATTACATTTGTTTAATACTTGGTTTACAATGGTAGTAGATAGATGGCCTAATCTATTGTGCAAAGAGTTTGAGAGCTTGAATTGAGAGGAAAATGGTTTGTGCAGACTGCTAGAGCATGTGGTTTTTCAAGTTGAGACTGATAAGAAGTGACTGTCTTTGAATTGGGATGAGCTTTCACTAGTGAGAAACGATATAATCCTTCATGAAGTTGTCCTTAGAGTAAAATTTTCTCAGTTTCCTGACACTTAACAAAACAAATTGTTGGATGAAATTCAAAAAAACAGTGATTATCTTTTGTAAATTGACTTACACTTAGGAGATTTTTCTTTATGTGAGAAACATGAAGAAGATTTGGTATGGAGAGAATAGGACAATGATTATTAGAAGAAATTGAAATATCAGAAGGAATGAAGAAAGAATGACCAGAGTTTAGGATTTTTAAACCTGTTCCATCACCAACATGAACTTGTTCTACTCCACTGTAGTTTGTGCTGTAATTGAGGTTAGCAAGATCGTTTGTGATGTGATTAGTTACACCGATGTTCGGATACCATCCATTGCTATTGTTGTCTTGTGAAGTTGAAGTCATGTAAGCTTGATGGGGATTATTTTCGAACTGATTCTGATTATTGAACCTTGGCATTCCAGGTGGAGTATTACCAGTGAACTGTTTTTGAAAGTTTGGGTCATATAAAGAATAACATCTCACGGCTGTGTGGCCAAATTTCCACAAATTTGGCATTGTGGTTTGGAGTTGTTCCAAAGTTTTCTTCCTCTTCCTCTATTTCCACCATTATTATTATTTCGTCCTCCTCTGTTACTATTTTGCCACTAGTTCCATTGACTTTTCCCTTGATTTTTTTGCTCTTGGCTTTATCCTTGTTTCTTATCAATATTTCCAGAAACAAGATTTGCAGTAGGTTGGCTGCCATCAATATTTATCAATAACTTTCTTTCAATTCTACTCTCATGTCCCAATTAGAAGTGAGATAATTTCTTGAAGTGGTTTTGATTTGGATTTGCAGATATTGCAGAGACTATAGGATCATATTCTAACCCTAATCCTGAAAGAATATATATTGTATGTTCTTGTAGAGAGATAAGACAGCCTACCTCATTTAAAGCTGAAACAAGATTATGCAATTGTCCCTTTAGTTGCATAATTTTGGTTGTGTTTGATGAGGAATAGGTTTGTTCAAGAGTTAACCAGATTTCTCTTGCTGTATTACACCCAATCATTTGAGTTACTATATCTTCATTCATCGAACCCATCAACCAAGAACAGATCAAGCGATCTTGCCTCATCCAATCAATGTACTCAGGATTATCTATTAAATTTTCTCTGTTGGTGTTTCTTTCGGAATCGGTTTCTGTATTTTCAATGTTTCTTTCAACTTCAACACTGGTCAATCTCATCTTTTCTTGTTTGGAGTCACTGAGGATGTGATCTTCCAAGGAATGCCCATATACGGTGTTCAGAATCTGCAATTTCCAGGTGAGATAATTGTTGTCTGTAAGTTTAATCATTGTGAGATGATGCCCTGAGTTGATTATTAGTGAATTGTTTCTTGTGGAAGAAGAGGTTTCATGATTTAGAGTTGAACTTGAAGAAGCCATTGCTGTGAAGCTGAGGCTCTGATACCATAAAGAAAGAGTAACACATGGAATAGAAAATCTAGAGAGTGGAAGGTTTGAATTTATTTTTCTGAACTGTGTTATTTTGATACAATTCATTTCCTTTTATAGAGGAAAATATACAGTAGATGAGAGAAACAGAAAAACTGTATAACAACAACTAACAACTAAATTGTTGTATAACAACTAACGACTAAACTGAAAATTGTTTAATAACAGTTTTAAAACTAAATTGTTTAATAACAGTTTTCTTTAATGAGCAGACTTAATATGTTGAGAGTCCATAAATGCCAAACTTATAAAGAAAACTCTATAGCATATAAACCTTTCTTATCTTGTAATTTTAAAATTTGCTATAGTTATAAATATTGTCTTCAATAAATAAATCTTAAATTCTTTATTATATGTAACTTTAGTAAATAACAAAGAAGGAATCTTCGTTATTGTCAATAATTTGTTTGCATATATAACACTAATAAATAAGTTTATAAGTTACACAATTGTATGAACTTTTTGCTCTTCATACGAATAGCCTAATGAATTGTTATTTACGCAAAAGTTTGACCACATTTACTTTTTCGATATTTCTTAATTACCAATCATTTCTTTTAGAAATAAGTAAGATATAATAATATTAATACCAAATTGTAAGAAAAAGTTCATTTTGTGGGATATGAACTTTCCAAAATACTTTTCTTTTCAAAATCTACACAAGAAAGAAAATTTCCTCCAAAATATGAAAAATTGTTGTACTATATAAACGAAAGCAAATAATCAACAAGTTGCTTTAAGTGAGAAAACAACATATGTATCGATACAACACCATGTATACATTTGAATTTTCTAGAAATATATAAACCGAGGCATATTTGATAATTGTATTAACAAGATGATTTGTATAATATATCATCTTATGAATCAAATTACATTGATAGACTATCATTATTATCATCTTTTGAGCTAGGAAAATATAAAAGAAGATAAACAAAATCTCCTAAATTGATAATTATTGATAGACTCATTATTATCATTAATAGAGTCTAAAATTCTATTATATTTTGTAAATATTTTTGTTAGTGTTGCTATATTTAAAAAATTTAACATTTAAGATAATATTGCATAATTAGTTGAATATCAACCATATGGTTAATAAATAATTACAACAAAGAAAGAAAGAAAAAAGTCAATTTGAAAAATAATGCTAAAGTAAGTAAATAAGTAAACATTTTGAAAATTTATTGATGAGAAAGATTATGTAATGAATGATGTCTCAGAAATCAAAATGGTTATAAAACTAATAGTAAATCTAGAAATTATGTATTTCTTATTTAAAATATTGTAAAATTAGAATATGAAAGTGAATATGAACTTACTAAATTTTAGTATATTTCTGAAACATAAGTTATGTAAAAAAAAAAATCTTCATAAAAGAAATTATATTCTTACCGATAGAAGACAGAACAAAACCCTATTTTATTTTATGATCATCATGGAACCAAATTGGATAATGCTTTCATAATGATCTTTATGAAACCAATAATTCTAACCTCAAAGCTAAAAACGTTTTCAAAGTACATTTATATAAAAGAGAGACATCAAATTCAAAACAATGGTTTAACCACCGTGTAGCCACCATCAA
>JBBPDI010077621.1:0-14776 GCA_037974545.1 Cucumis variabilis | reverse complement strand
AACGGAAGCATTTATTCAGCTTAGCAAGACAATTGGACAACACATGCCAACTAGCACTGGAATTACAAGCTAATTCTCATTTCACATAACTTGTAGGAATTTGTATTTAAGACACATTTATGGGCATATCTATGTAACAAATACCTTCAACAAACCAAGTAAAATTGACACCCTGGTTGCATCTGCAGCTGCAGAGAATCCTGCACTCTATCGAATTATGTGACATTAGGAAAAGGACATGTTAAGTTAGCACAAAGGAGTAAGACTTATGTAAGCTTCCTGATAACATTTGCTTTGTTGTTGTCTTGATCGTCTAGTTTTTTTGTTCCATTCCTTCTTTAATAGAGGAAATCACATTCCCATTCCATCTCATAAGATTTACAAAATATGCTTTGTTGCTTTAATATATAAGTAATAAAAAATATATTTACAGAAAAAGAGAGTAGAGGAAAGATACACAGATTTGCCAAGTACAACATTAAAAATTTAGAACTAGCTTGAGGGAGCATAATATAGCATAGATACATAAGTACCTGAAAGATTGATGGAGCATAATAGAGCACACTTGGTTGACTAGTTATCTGCCAATAGTTGATGCTAATTCAAAATATAAGCAAACGATAAACAAATTTTGTGCTTGAAAACACTATACAAATATATAAGATACCTGTTGAAATAATACTAATCCTGCACCAATTATTAGAACCATTAATCATAATGGAGAACATCGAGGAGGTAACACAAGTTGTAAGCCAACTCACAAACTTGTAGGGGGTGCCAATAGCCGTCAACAAGTCAAAAAGAAAGTCCCAATTAACAGAATCATAAGTTTTTTTAAGATCAACTTTCATAGTACACCAAGGCTTACCAAAGTTAGTATGATAACCCCCAACTAGTTCCTGACAAAGGCAAACTTATTTCCACTTACAAAAGAAGGAAGCCACACACGAGGCCTATCACCTAAAATCTTAGAAATACATTTGTAAATCACATTACAACAAGAAATTGGCATGAATTCCTCCATACGTTCAGCCCGATAACGTTTAGGAATAAGAGTAATAGTAATAGTATTCACACTATGAGGAAGATAACAAGTTTGAAAGAAATGTAGAACAACATCACAAAAATCCTCCCGAACCACAGACCAGGCATCTTTGAAGAAACCCATAGAAAACCAATGAGAACCAGGAGCCTTACCACAGTCTATAGAAAATAAGACTCTCCTGACCTTGTCACGCCTAATAGAAGCCTTTAAGGCCTGACAACACTGCTCAACCACCTAAACTGAACAATATCCTCAATCCAAGAAGACAGGTCTCTATAGCCAATATTCTGAGACCCCAGACTATTACAAAAATAATTGGCTGCCACTCGAGTCACATCTTCATGAGTAGTCAACCTAGAGCCTTACAAGCAACTACATAAAGCATAGAATTACGACTCAAACGAGAACAAATAGATCCATGGAAAAAAGTAATGTTCTGATCATCTAACTTTAGCCATCGAATCCTGGACTTCTGACGCAGTGAGGCTTCCTCCAGTCTACTGTCGTCCAAAAAGCCTCAGTGGAAAATCCTACGATGACTTAGAACATCAGAAATAGGATTTCATTCAACCTCTCTCTAAGCTCTATCCATGAACTCTTTAGTAATACACTGAGAACATCAGCCATAGGATTTCATTCAACCTCTCTCTAAGCTCTATCCATGAACTCTTTAGCAATATAAACCTCCCCAATAAGGCTCCGAATGTTCTTACCAAACTATCTTCAGAGGGAAGACTTGTGGTTATAAATTTCTTATGAAACTCACAATCGAAGAAACCTCTGCATGGAGAACCCAAACCGAAGAGACAACATCAATAAAAAAGGCATCCTCAACCCATTGGTTGAAGAAACGAAAAGAAACCAACCTCTGTCTCTCTTGAAATCTGGGATAAAGTAAGGTAGGGGAGTGATCAGAAATGCCCTAAGGCAAAACACTAACTCTCATACTAGGCCATGCAGTAATCCAATCCCTATTAACTAGAATATGACCAAGTCGTCTCATCAAACCAGACCAATGAACCTTACTTGTCAAGGTGAACCAATTTTCCTATACCATTGGTTCAACTAAATCAGCCTCAAGAATAGCCATATTGAACTCCTTCATATCTTCAGGAATAGGAGATCCACTAAAAGCCTCAGAATGCATTCTAATAGTGTTAAAGGCACCAATGACAACACCCAGTCCCATCCAACCAGAAGAGATCTCACCCATTTCAAGCCACAGCAGTCATCTTTCAACGTTATTATTATAGGCATAAATATAGAGCAGCTCCACACACTCACCAGAGAGCAGATCAGTTAACGAACCAGAAACAATTTGTTCTTCCATCACTCTAAGTGTAAAAGAGAAGTGACTTTGCTTCGACATCACCCAAATACGACTAACCCCACTACTGCTATAACTACAACAGTAATTGCAAAAATCTCCGAACCTACTAGGAACAGGACAAAAATTTTCTTCCCAAACTCTAGTCTCCAATAGACAATAGAAACCCGTAAAAGACAAACCTAGAAACTAAATATCGCTCTACACTTAATGAGGCTATTAAGACCCCTCACATTCCATGCACCAAATGGTCATGAGAAATATTAGGAGAATTCTCTCGCAGGGTTCCATTTGGGGGCAAACCTCTGAGAACCATAGCAGTATCATCAATCTGTAAGGAGGGAGGGGAACCATCCACTAAAGATAAGGCCCATTTATCACTAACACTCAACTCCATGAGATTATTAAAAGAGTTGAGCATAGTCACCTCCAGACTTTTCCCCCTATCTCAAACTGAGACCAACTCCTTTTTCTTATGAATAACAAGAGTAAATTCATCCAGTTTACCCACTGCCTTTTCCTCATGAATAATAGGTTCAACTAGGGAGCTAGTAGATGACTCCAACACCACATCTCTACAAGCCACGTTAGTAAGGTCCACCTCTTTGTTAGAAACCTCCTTACTCACAACCTCCTTACGAGGTAACTTATTCTCCACCATCCTAGGACACTTGCCACCAAAATGCCCAAAAACCTGACACAAGTCACATTTTTTAGACTTCCATTCATAATTCACAGACACAATATGAAATCCACTCCCCTAAGGTTAACTATAATTCCAATAGGCATAGGTGAGTTCACATTTAATTCAACACATACTCTCACATATGACAGTCTTCGTCTTTCCTTAGTAGCTAGATCTAAAGATATGAGTTTTTCTATAGTAGTAACAACGACCACCAATCCTTATTTTGTTCCCAACTCTGTATAAATTGTATCATGTTTGATCTAAACCAAAACAAAATCGAAAACAAATGATTCAGGGACAATACATGGAGTCCATTTATAGAGGAGCATAGGTTTGCCACCAAGATGCCGCAATCCACGAGATAGGATCTACTCAACAAATTTTGGATGTCTGAATTGGAAACAAATGAACTCGTTCTAAAAAATCATAATAGTGGACATTTTAATTTTTCTCCAGATTTTTGCATCAATTAGTTGCTCCACTATGGAATTTTTCCACACTCAAACTCCTTAAGTAATAACCTCCTCGGTAGGAACAACCACAATTTTATCCCCACAGTTGTATGAGGTGTGTAAGGAAGTGGATTCCCGCTAAACAACCCAAACAGAGAAATCCATGAAGATTTTGCACTACCAGTAACTTGCAGATGTGAATTGTGCTTCCTTAAGCCCCTATCCAACACAATTTCGGGAGATCCAATTGCAATTTGAATTCCCAAAGTTCTCACCGAGCCAAAAGAAGATTGATCATTTTTCCCAGGATTTATCTATGAAAATCACCCAATTTCGATCCAATTGACCCACTAGAGGTTGAGGCTTTATTTTCTAACCCATCTTTAATAATTTGAACAAGTACAGTCAACGGCCCAGACTCCTTTGAAGGCCCAATATTTTTCAGTGGCCCATCTTCTTTCAGTGGTCCACGATCCTTTACAAACTAAGCCGATTGGTTAAAGCTGGACCAAACCAGCTTTAGGTCTGGCCCATCCACCTTCCTTCTATCTTTTGCCACTGCTTCATGAGCTTTCTGAAATCTGGCCAAGGCTCTTTCTCTCGCCAACGAAGTAACTTCGACCATATTTCCTTCACTCTCTGATAGTACCATAGCACCGACCGAGTGAATTAAACAATGCTCATTTGAAAAGCAGGCAGTATTTTTACAGATCACTGAATCTGATCGAGAATTTTCACACAACCAACACCAAAGACAAAAATTCACCTGGAGAAGACTTTAGGGCATCTAATTGCTCAGGTTTTGGTCAAAAACTACTTGGAATAACACTAATTGCACTCCACGATTTCTCCAGTTGAATGTAATACGTGACAAAAGTTTGGGAGAAGCTCGTGCACCTCACCCATCCGATTTGTTTTAGAAATTAAATTATTTGCTTTTAAAGAGGAGTAGTTATGTACCCTATTGTTTTATCATTATCTCTTAAAGTTGTTGCCTAAGAGTTAAAGTTGAATTGTCTTATATAATTGAACAAGGTGATGGGCTAAGTATTAAAATTTAAAATTTTTACTGAGTTAAGAAATTTAAGTCTGAGGAAAAGACTTCGCAAAAGGGCAAGTTAAGTAGGATGTTCTGCTTGCTGGACATTGAACGCATTACCTTGCGAGAAGAATAAATAAAGGTCTAGGTGGCACACCTCCACTCAGTCATTGAAAGTGAATTTGGAGTGGGGTGTGACATTAGATGTCCATCATATATGAAATATGCCTTTTTTGGTATAGTGATGTCATATTTTTCTTCAAAGTTATGAGTGTGTAGAAAAGCTTTGATGAAATAAGTTTGGTTCTATTTCCTTTAATATATCTCCTTTGATTTGGGCTATACATGTTGTGTTGTCCTCATATAGTATCATTGGAATATTTTTTTCTAGAAGACAAGCCATATGTTCCTCAAATGTGTTGAGTCATTGATCTTAATCATACACATTCTTGACTTGCCTCGTGTATTGTACGAACTTTAACATGGTTTGAGGAAGTGAAGCATATGGAATGTTGGTTTATTCTATACTTGGACTTGATAACTTCGTGTGTGTATAGTGCAAATGTGATACATCACTAAGTCATCGCTCACTGTAACTCTTTCATAGCATGCTTTGATTCTAGGCGATGAGTCATGGGTTATGATCATAACATGTAAGATGCTTTCGGTATACCTCTTCATCGCATAATACTTAAGTCCTCGTTGAGTACAAGTTTTTCTACTGTTTGTCCAAGTGCAAGGGAAATTAGGTTTACCTGGATGATCAAGGGTCAAACACTGGGACTTGTTTATAGACATTAGTTCTAAAGAATTACTCATTAGTTGGACATTACAAGAATTAACTACTAAGGTGTAAAAGAGTCAGAACTAGGACTAAACTACTTATGTCGCCTAAATAATCTGTAAAGGGGAGTAAATGGATGCAAAATAGAATTGTATGCAAACTAACTTGTAAAGAGAAAGAGTGAAGGAAGGTCTACACACCATTAGGTGATTAAGCAATGGAAGAGCTTTGATTCGATTTAACTCACTCAACCAACTTAGGATTAAGGCGTACTCCTCTCAGAGTATTAAACGCCACATATAGTTTCCTTTCAGGATCTACATGACTAAGTTTGATTATGTGAGATTTATTTAGAATTATTCACTTATAAAACTTATATAACTTCATGATTAAGAACGACCCTTTTAGAGCCTATTGTTCACACTTGTTCACCTTTTGGGACACAAATGCTAGAAGTTATCTCGCAATCATAGAGTTTGTTGCCAAACTCCTCCTTTGCATGCCTTAGCCTTATCCTTTCTACTTTCCCTCTCAAGTAAGTTGCCACTGACGCCTTTTAAGTGATGAACATAACTCAACTAATACGATAGGAATTATAAGCTAGACTTCCTATAAAAAAAAAAACTACCACTAACTTAAACTACTAATAACACTTTGACAAATAATAAGTCAAGAAATGATGGATTGAAAAGATATAAATGTGCAATATTAAGAATATAGTCCTTAGGCCTTTGTATAATATGAACAACATATATTACAAAGAAGTACAAAAATGGAGAGGAAGGAGAATGGAAGACATTACAAGTTAGGGGATAACAGGAATATGGATTCTTTCTTCAGTGATCAAGTCTCGCTTTAACAACTGATCGAAGAAGAAGAAGAAAACTTTTACAGATGATGAAAAGGCTATTAATTTTTGGCTTGTTTGTGTCTCCTTTCTAGGTTGAAGGAGATGGCTTTATATAGGTAACAATAGAGAGGAAAGCTTCTATTCTTCTGAACTTGTCAGCACCATCCACCCAAAAGTGTAGTCACATGTTGCATCATCTCCAACTACCGCTCTTGTATTCTAGTGATCCTTCCTCACGTGATAACTTTGAGACGTTAATCGCTAGATGAGTTCCTGCTTGTATTCCTTGCGTGAAATGTTTCCTACAATTCACTAGTTTCTTTCTTTATTCATTATCTTGCGTTTAGACATTAAAATCGAGTGAAACAGGCACAATACTTATGTAAAGTATATTTTCAAGTACTTATGCTTTTACAACACAAGTTACGCATTTTGATCATCTTCTCATTGAAGGGATAAAAGCCCTATGGCAGCGAAGGATTTTACAAAACTATTCCTCAAATTAATTTAGGAATCTTAAAGTACCAAGAAAAAATTTAGAATCAAAATTCTAAATAAAAAAACTAAGCATGCTTTTAATTTAAAAGATACAGAGAACTTACTTTTATTGATGTCTTTGAATTTATGAACTACAGAATTTGGGACACCATCCGTCGGAAACCTTGTTATCCTCTGGGATGAGATTGGTTTGTGGAAGCCAATTGGGATGGAAAAAAGTTTGGAGATACTTGAGAGAAACTTTTTCTTTGTGTAGAGCAAAAGTCTTGGCTTTCTTTTCTTGATCAATTCATTAAAGAAAACTGTTTTCTTCTAGATATTTATATCTCTTTCCTTCTTGGAATAAAAAAAGGAGTAGGAGAGAATCATGAGATTCTATTATCAAATCTACTAATTAATTAACAATTAATCAATTAGTTAATAATTAACTAAATCTTAGTTAATTATTTTTCATTCAAATCTTATTTGAATGAATACCTCTCCAATATCTTATAGATTCATATTAATATAATTAATTAAATCATATTTAATTAATATTTCATTCAAATTTTATTTAAATGAATATCTATGCAATATCTTATAGATTTAATTAAATAAAACTAAGTTATTAATTAATTCTCCAACCAATTAATAGCTAAATTAAATATCTTATATTTAACTTAAATTAAATTTGAATCATATTTAAATACAAGTTTCTCTCACAACCAATAATTTTAACATGAATCCAATTCATATTAAATTAATATTTGAACTCATTCAAATATTTTATCTCTCATAAATTAATTTTGAATCATATCCAAAGTTAAATTTATATAATAAAGTTTGATAAACTTTATATTATAATGTATAACTACACATGAAACTAATTCCCAAAGTAAATTTGAACATTTCAAATTACAATCAATATGAATAACTCTCATTATCCTTTACGAGCTAGAAAGGGGACCTAATGGACCTACAGATAAGAAGCTACTATGATATGAGATTAATTGACTAAACTCATTAACCACATTAAGCAATATTCGTTAACTGTGTGACATTTCACTAAAGACTCACAAGTGAACTCTTCTCACTGTAGATATATTTCTGTGTCCACGGATATAGACCAATAATAGGAAGTTAGTCTTTCATGAGTGTTTTTAACACCAGCTGGATCAATTTACCTTTTTATCACTAGGTTACCTATAATCCTAAATACCAGTGTTTCTCTAATGAACAACCTGTTTATGGTCCTACCAATAAACAGAAACTCATCTCGTGCGATAGAGAGGGTAGGGTCCTTTATTCAAGACCTGGAGATACCATTTAAGGGAACACTCATCTACTTACCCTAAAGTACGAAAGGAGTGAATCTCATCTTGTGTAATTATGTTCCCAGCTTCCCACTCGATTTTGTCCCTAAAATGATAAGCTTATTGAGTCGATAATTTGGCCACTCTCACCCGTACAAATCAAAGACAATCCCTCGCAAATAAGATTCATAGCGCACTCAGGATTAGGACTAAGTTACCTAGGTCATCCTAGTGAAAAAGAAACCTAACTGGTTAACAGAGTTACATCTAGTGGTCCCTATTTCGCGTTCCGATCTTATGCAAACTCATTGCATAGGATACCCTCACTCATATGTCAACTACACGAACGTGTTGGATCAATGCATTTATATCAAATACATAGTGAGTCGTATCCATAGTGTTACCAGGATAAGGTACCCAACCTTGTCCCTATACTTTATTATTAATGGTCAATAGATTAAATTTACAATCTATGAGTTTTATGACATAAATCCCAATGCTCGTGCATTGTGACCTTATTATTCTTATAAAATGAGCTATAATCGTCAGATGAGCTCTTAGTTGTAGTTTTTGCACGAAATGTTTCCTACGGTTCACTAGTTTCTTTCTTTATTCAATATCTTATGTTTAGACATTAAAATCGCGTGAAGCAAGCATAATTCTTATGCAAATTATATTTTCAAGTACTTATGCGTTTACAACACAAGTTACGTGTTCTGATCATCTTATTGTACGTTTTGACCTTATTATTCTAATAAAATGAGTTATAATATTGTGTATTTATACACGCTATCGTATGTTACATTGAGCGAGATGATATAACAGTTTCTTTGCATGTGAATAGATAACATGATTGGGATTTAGCTTTGTGTAGAGAAAAAAAATATCCAGAATTTTCATTGAACTCATGTAACAAGCATGACATGAAATAATATTTAAGTAATAAAAAGCCATGTACTACGCATTAATACTTCAAGATGATACAAAGCAACTATTAGCTTCAAAATTAAGGTGAGCGTCCTCTCGGTGCCTTCGTCATACTTGCTCGTCTCTCGAGATCCAAATACTTAAAGTTAAGCTATGATTTGTATCTAATCAGTTTGTATGCATTCCCAGAATTTATCCTAAATTAAGGTCATCCTTTCGGTTCTTTTGCCGCACAAGTTATCATTTCTACAACTTATGTGAAAGATTAATTCGGTGATAAGATTGTATTGCAACAATCTTTTCCTCATTCGCTTAACAAGTTTTCACGTGACAAGTGATTACTATCAATGCAATTGCCTTATCTCTCGAATAAAACAAAGCTTTGATGTCTGCGTTTAGCTAAACAAAACTTACAAAACATACACCTAGATTCTCTAATATCAATAACACATTACATTGTTCAGAAATTAATTAAATGTATTTTTAAGAGAAATGGGAGAATGGTAGGAGAAATGCATTGATATTATAAATAGAACTTTAGGCCTCTCGACCATAGTGTAAATATTACAATTTAATACATGAGAAACACGAAGTGGAATACATAGAAATGAATCAAGCCTTAGAATGACTTTGAATTTTGCCTGTTGTGATGAAGAAAAATGGTAGGGGGAAACTCTCGCTCTCTCTTGTTCTAAGCTCTCACCTAAAACTTAAGATAGAAAGGATGGAGGGAAGAATGAGCTTTCTCTCTGTGGTTCAATTTCGTACACTTTGTTCTAAAGTATATTCCTCTATTTATAGGGGCAGTGATATTGATAGGATATTCCACACCTTATTAATGTTTCTGATAAAGTTGCATCGTCGTTGTGCAGAAGTACTTTGGTTCTTTTTTTGACACTCGCGTCAACCAAATTTGTCTACTAGTGCTTTAGATCGCCTAGCTTGTTGTGATCATCGCCTTATAAGTTGCACACATCTCCTCACCTAACGTTCTATCACCTGGCTATACTTCTTTTTGCCTAAAATCCCACGATAAGACAACTAAAAATGCGATAAAAAATTCTTCTACTTTTTCCTGCGTTTTCTTCCAATCTTATGCGATAAGGCTTCATTATTTTATATAAAATTCTATAATAATTAACTTGTATTTCTACAAGTTATCAACTATATACATCAAATTAAAACAATAGGACAACGTACTAAAGAATATGAGACCCTTTTGCAAACATACAACATCGTATCAGGCTGTAAGAACACGACTTTTACTGTTGAAATTTATGTTCTAAAACTCATAGTTTGTAATCATATTCTATAAAGTCATTATCGAGAAATTATTAGTGTTTTTTGAATACTATAATCTTAAATCCAATAAACTAAATTCCCAAGGCTATTTTTAATAAACTTGAACTTTATGTAGAGACATAAACGTGGATCAAGTTCGAGTATATAACCTAAATAGTTTATAGTATACGAATAAGGTTTAACACCTTATTTTAGGGACACTATGAATGCAGCCCGCTTTGTAATTAGTACAAACAAGGTGATCCTGAATAGTTTATGTATAGACATGAACGTGGAGACATCCTATGTAAAGAGTTTACATAAGACTGAACCATGAAATAGTTACTTTTATGTTATAATGTCGTTTACTGTTTAAAACTGACTATTTCAAATTATTGATGACCTAGGTAACTTAATCTTAATCTTGAGCTAACTATGAATTTCAGCTCACACGAGATTATCCTTAAGTCTGTATAGTTAAGGACAACACATCAACGCTTTCCAAATAAGGCCTCCCATTTCAGAAATAAGATCAAGTGGATAGCTAAGGACATGGGGTGCAAGACAGAATTCTCTCCTACTCGTTTTAGGGTTAGTAGATAGGTTTTTCCCTTAAAGACTAAATCCAAGCCTTGAACAAGGGGCCAAAACCCTATCATTGGCACGAAAGGGATTTGATTTAGATTATACCTTAAACCAATTGTTCAATAGTGGATCAACAGGACTTAAGAAGTAAGATATAGTCTCGCGAGTAAAACGATAATATGACCCAGTTGATATTATGAAAAACCTGTGAAGGATTAACTTACTAATCATGGTTATATCAAATGGACCCAAATATATCTATAATAATGGGACTGCAACTATGGGACTTTAGTGGAATGACCCATTAGTCAATGAATGTTGATTAGCTCGGTCTAAAGAAGTTTAGCCAGTTAATCATAGATTGTTGAAGCCTATGATCTATAAGTCCATTAGTTTCTCCTGCTAGCTCATATGAAATAAACTTATAACAATATGATGGAATAAGTCGAGTTGTTCTATTTAGGTGAGGAAAGAGAAACTACAAGTATATGTGATATAGCCATCGGTTATCATATTAGAAATAGAGCTTTTATATTTAAATGAGATTTAAATATTAAAGATATGAATATGGATTCATACATAGAAGCTAAAAAATGATGGAAATAGTCAAAGTTGTAAAAAGTCAAAATGTTGACTTTTAGCTTTGAAAAGTCAAACTTTGATCCATAATATATTCAAATATGATTTGAATTTTGAGAAAATGAATGTGAATTCATGTTCAGAAGGTCAAAATTAATCAAGATGGACAAAATAGTAAAAATTCAAATGTTGACTTTAGATTTGAAAAAGTCAAACTTTGACTTTTCATCAAATGACTATTTTGCCCTTTGACCAAAGTTAGTTGAAAAATTCAACATTTTGTTGGATAATCCCACTAAATCTAGTGAGCTAAGTGTTCTTATTTGATGAAGACAAAGTCTACTAGAGAATGTGGACTTTTAGTTGTTGGGCTTTAGTGTTACATGGACATGCAATTTTGCATTAAAATTTCTTATAAATAGGGTTTTTCAACTCATTTGATGGGTTGGACTTGAAAGGCTCTCTCAAGAAATTTAATATTATTTTCATCTTTACTTTTTGTAAAAAAAAACAAGAATAGAAAGCTTAATTTCTCTTCATTTCCATCTCTCTCTCTCCCAATCTTTCATCCAACGGGTCCCACAACCAGGTTCTAAGTGTGGAGAATAGTAAGTCAACCTTAGTGGTAGTTCGAACAAAAAATCAAAGCTTCGAATGTAAGTATTCTTAAAATCTTAGTTTCAAATTATTTACGGTTTAGGATTTCTTGTTCATTAAATGCAATTATGGTAAAATTTTGATTCAGTTTTCATCGTGCATGTCTAATTTCTATCATTTACTTGAAAAATGGAAAACATTTTGGAAAGTACTAGTTAAAAGAGCCTAATGACTTACTAGATTTTTAAACAACATTTCATAAACATTTAAACATTAATCATAACAATATCATATAAAATACATTAACTAGTTAAACACTTAGAAAACAATATCCTCAAACCTTGGTTTTTCCTCATATAGAAC
Organism: Cucumis variabilis; assembly: GCA_037974545.1. NCBI lineage: Eukaryota > Viridiplantae > Streptophyta > Magnoliopsida > Cucurbitales > Cucurbitaceae > Cucumis > Cucumis variabilis. The sequence continues at coordinate 2,469 of JBBPDI010077621.1, read as the reverse complement.
CCAAGAATCTATTCCTCAGGAGATGGCAGAACGAACTCACTACTAAATTCAAACCTCAAAGATGGACATACCCAACTCTGTTCCTCAAAGATAGGCATTCCCTAACTCTATTCATGGAGATAAGTGTCCTTACCTCAAATTCCTCGATGTCCCATAACCTACCCTGTAAGGCTATTTGAGATACTTGGATTAGACAAAAACATGTATATGATCATAAACCTTGTATACAATATTTCAAATGATAAAGAATTCTTTTGCATATAGTAAATCCTTTGCTTGTTAAATTATGTGCATATAAAATAGTTCATAGGTATTACATGTTTAAGCTCTAATTAAGTAGCCTATTAGGCGACTAGACTAGGATAATACAGTGAAAGAAGTAAATTTTGTCTATACATTGCTAAACGTCTTGAGATATGCGTGGAATACATGTGTAGCAAAGAGAGATTTTCTGGTAAGTCTAGGGTCAAACACAGGGAATTAATGTTCCTAATGATTCTTATCGTGCAATTAAACTCATGCGGTATAATTTATATAGTATTGATATAGACAGTATAGTTTCCCTTAATTATTTACACTAAGGTGCCTTTGGTGCTGTAAGGTGGTCATGGTGATGGAGTAAGATGGAAAATAAACTCAATTTGCAGGCATGGCATGAAGCAATATTTAATAAACTAATCGCGATGTATTGTGCATTAATAGTATGCGATATAAAACCTTTATTAACTTCAGAATTAAGGCAAGCGTCCTTTGGACGCCTTTGTCATACTTGCTCGCCTCTTAGAATCCAAATACTTGAAGTTAAGCTATAATTTGTATCTAATCAATTTGTATACGTTATAAGTAATTTATTCTAAACTAAGGCAGCAACCCTTTGGTGCTTTCACCATACACGTTAAAATTTCTGCAACTTACGCGAAGGATGAATGTGGCGATGAGATTATATTACTACAATCTCCTCGCCTCTTGTTTAGTTAATTACGTGCTTTCATTTGTCATGTGATTGCTATCAACACAATTGTTCTTCTCTCAAATAAACAATGCTTTAACACCTACACTATCTAAACAAAACTTATAAAATATACATTTGTAACATATTACTTTGCTTCATAACTAATTAAATAGATTGAATAGGAATGTTATAAGAGAGATGAGAAAGTGATAGAAGAAATGCATTACTATTATAAACTTATCTTTAGACTTCTCGGTCATACAGTATATATTACAAAGAAATACAATAAAAATAGAAAATAGAATACAGAAAAGTGTGCCAAGCCTCAAAATATGATTTTTGCCTATTTGTGACGGGAAGTGGTAAGGGAAGAACTCTCTCCCTCTCTCTTTAATTTAAGCTCTCACCTAAAACTCAAGGGAGAAAGAATGGAAGATTATGAATTTGCTCCCCGATCCAAAGTTTGCACACTCAATCCTGAAGTAGATGTTTCTATTTATATGTAGGAAGTGATGTTGATAGAACATTCCATGCCTCATTAATGCTTCTGAGTAAAGTTGCATCGACGTCGCGTAAACATCCTTTTGTCCTTTTTTTTTACATGCGCACAAACCAAATTTGTTTGCTAGACATCAGGCTTAGCTTGATTGCTCATCGTGGCATTGGTTGGATGCATCTCCTCGCGTAACATTCTATCTTAAGGGATAAAAGCCCTATGGCCGTGGAAGATTTTACAGGATCATTCCTCAAATTAATTTGGAAATCTTAAAATACCAGTACATTGGGAAAATTTTAAAATCAATATTCTAAATATAAAACTAAGCAAGCTTGTAAATTAAAAAATACAAAGAACTTATTTTCGATGACGACTCTGAATCTACAAATCACCTAATTGGAGACACCACCCATCGGAAACCTTCCTATCCTCTGAGATAAAATTGGTTTGTGGGAACCAATTGGGATGGAAAATGTTTTGAGATATTTGAGAGAAACTTTTTCTCTTTTTAGAGAGAAAAAGCCTTGGCTTTTTTTTCTTGATAAAATTTGTTAAAAAAAAACTTTTTTCTTTCAGATATTTATAACTTTCTTTCCTTCTTGGAATAAGAAAAGGATTATGAGAGAATTATGAGATTCTTTTTATCAAATCTACTAATTAATTAACAATTAATTAATTATTTAATAATTAATTAAATTATATTTAATTAATATTTCATTCAAATCTTATTTGAATGAATAATTTATATTATTATAATTAATTAAATCATATTTAATTAATATTTCATTCAAATCTTATTTAAATGAATATCTTTCTAATATCTTATATATTTATACAATTAATTAAATCATATTTAATTAATATTTCATTCAAATCTTATTTGAATGAATATCTCTATAATAACTTGTAGATTTAATTAAATCAAATTTAATTAAATAAAACTGAAATATTAATTAATTCTCCAATTAATTAATAGCTAAATTAAATATCTTATATTTAACTTAAATTAAATTTGAATCAT
>JBBPDI010077614.1:0-14778 GCA_037974545.1 Cucumis variabilis | reverse complement strand
ATCACATGACTTCTAATCGGAATTTTCTGATTAACTTTCAGAAAAATGATGGGAGAAAAGTCTTATTGGGTGATAGCAATACTTGTGATATCAAGGAAACTGGGTTAGTTAAAATTGCAACACATGATGGGATGATAAAAAGGCTATAAAATGTGAGGTATGTTCTAGAACTCAAATGTAATCTAATATCTCTTGGTGAATTAGATAGATCAAGTTATGCTTTTAAATATGAGAACGGAGTTTTAAAAGTTACCAAGGGTTCTTTGGTTAAACTGAGGGGAACTTTAAGGAATGGTCTGTATGTGTTGGAAGGTATTTCAGGTAGTGCTGCTACAGCATCAGAGCAGCAGAAACAATAGACAGTTGATCATGTTGTGACAGAGGTCAAAATTAATTTTGGAGTACGGCTATCAGGAAAGTTCAGATGTATCTAGTGAACAGTCACCACTAGTTTCACGAACAAAGCTACAAAACAGTCTGAATTTGATGGTGCATAGTCTTAACAGGAGAGGATTTTGATTGATAAGGGAGTTTTCAGTGACGGTATTGTATATGATTCGAAGAAACAATGGAAGAATGCTATGGAAGCAGAGTTGTTCTCGTTGAGAAGGAATTAGACATGGTGATTGGTTCCAAATCCTCCTATTCAGAAACTCGTTCAAACAAAGTGGATTAAGCTAGGAGGTGATAGTAACCCTAGATATAAGGCTAGGTTGGTAGCCAAGATTCTTCCAGCTCATAGGTTTAAGTATTGATTAGATAATCTAAAGGTTGATTTTGGATGATGGAGTGATTGGAAGAATCATTTTGGTATCTTAAATAGTTTTTCATTAGGGAGATTTGTAGAAAAATGATAAATATTTAAGTGCTTTAAAAGGGTTTTATGTTAAGAGTATAGTGGTAATTTGCCTCAATGGTAAAATTGTAATTATTCCCATCTTATTTTTCTTAGGTCTTTTAATTAGAGAAAAGAGGAGAGGGAGAGGGAAGAGGCAGCTGACAAAAAAAAATACACAGTAGAGAGAGTGAAATCTTTTCTCGCAAACAGATGCATTCGGCGACAGGTTTTTCGGGGGGTGAGATTCGAGTGAGCTAAAGATCTTTCTGACGTCGCAACGGTTGTTTCGTGAGCAAGGTCCGACATCCTTCACCAGCATTTTTTGAATGATTTTAGCAACGTTCTTCTAATGTGTTCAGCAACAGTCTTGACCATGGTTTAAGAGTGGGTTTAGCTGTGGTTTTTCATCCGTCAGTGAGTTGGGTTCTGTCGTGGCTCTTCTCGGGTTTATAGTGAGTGTTTGACATGTGGTTCTTCGATTAGAGGAGATGGCTTTTGGTATGTTTTGAGTCTCGATTGCCACGTGGGTCTCTCAATTCCTTGGTGTTTGGTCGATGGTAAAGTCGAGTTCCACGGTAAAATTACAAACTGCATATTATTTTGTTGATTCTGTAATTTGTATCTTGATTATTGCTCTTAATAAAATCCATCCAAACTGGTTCTCAAAGTGGATGTAGACCGAATTGGTCGAGCCACAATATATCTTTGTATCGTTTATTACTTTACTGCTTTCTTTGTGGTCATCTAGTTGTTGCGTTTTGGATGGTTTGGATTGTGTTTTATGGTCTAATGCAGGATATTATATCAAGTAGTTGGGAGCTTGGTACAGTCATATAACAAGTGGTAACAAAACTTGGGTGTGTTTGTTCGCATGAGATTTCCAGAGAAATTTGATTCGTGGAAGTTGAACTTGAGTTGATGTTGTAGTTTTGTTGATTTGATGCGATGTGGTTCGCTCTCTAGAATTTGATCCTCTGATTCTCTCTCAACCGGATGCTTATGCTTGATTTGGATAAAGCAGAGCTCGTGATGTTCTTGAAGTTGGAGTCTTGGAAGAAAGTTTGTATCTTCAAAGGAGCTTTAATCTTCGAGGGTGGTCGACTTCAAGAGTTAGGGAGTCTTCAAGCTTTTGGGAGAATTCTCTCTAGACCTTCTAGAGTAAAAAATTTTCAACCTTTACAAATGAGAACTCCTCTATTTATAGAGTTCTCTGGTGAGATTTATGTGCTTGAGCTTGGTTGGTTCATGGACCAGACCCATAGGCTCATCCATATGAATTTTGGTCATATTTAGCCTTGGGCTCAATTAATCTTATTTTTTGGACCCAATTGTATTTAGCCCAAGTAAATAATATTTAGTTGAACCAAAATAATTAACTTGATCCAACGATCAGGATGAAAACATGTGGCATTATCAGAATTGGCCCACTTGCATTTTTTTTCAATTTTAATTTGAGACACATGTCAATTTCTTAATTAGTCCCAAATTCTATAATTGTACTTTTCATCATTAATTTAGTAAATGATATGGTAATTTGTGATTAGTCTAAAAATTTCCTATTCAACAGTGTTATTCCCAACATTTATTTTCTAGAAATTGTTAGGAATAGAACAAAATGAAACTATTTACCAAATAAAGCAAAATTGTGAAATAGGTTATAGAGAGTTTGATGAATTTTGCTATATTTTGTCAATAATTTCAATATTGTGCTATGTTTTTTAAAATATCCCTTCTTTTAACATGGATGAGATAGAGATTTTTTTTCAAATGTATACCAAAACAAAGAATAAATGGAGAATTTTTTTTTTTTTTGAAAGTGGTATTTTTTAAGGACTATCAAAAGAAAACAAATTATTTATACATTAAAACAAAAACTCACTCGACATCATTTTGTCATATTTTGCTAACTTCTCTATTTTCGACAATCTTTCTAATTTTAAAATCTTGTTAGGATGTGTTTATATATTTTTCTTAATTTATTTAATAATATAAATAGAAAATTACAACATATAAACTTATAATCTATTATTAAACGTGGCAAAAAGAAATACGTTATACGATTTAATCATTATAAATTTTTACTTTGGCCAATGAAGAATTTAATAGATTTTGTAATAGTTTCAATATTCTTTTTATCAACAGGAGTTTTTCTTAAATTAAAACTATGAAATTAAAGATTAAAAACAAAGAAACTTAAATAAAATTGACATTTGATGCATAAATGTGGAGCGTAGGATTTAAACTTTGGTTAGGATCAACGGTTGTCGTCAAGTGATGAGATCAATATTTACCAAATGATTTAACGATCGCGATTTGCTTTCAAGTTTTAAGCTGCCTTCCTTCTTTTAAACATAATTCTGTCAAACAACTTTTTTTTTTGAACTTATAGTTTTAATTAAAAAAAAACATATTTTGTTAGAAGGAAATATTATATTAATAATGCAATTTTTGAAACAAATTACCAAAATGTTGCTATTTTATAACTAAATTACCAAAATATAGCTGTTTTAACACTTTTCTTTTTCTCTCATAAGGTTCTCTCAATAAGTACAGTGATGAGATGTCGGTCTAACTAGATGAACCCCAATCTAGCAATCTCATAAAATCTCGAAGCACGTAAGAGCAGAAGTATGTTGCGGTGTAGTGGGATAGTATGATAAACAATTACCTCACGTCATCTACAGTTTATCACGAGTGTAGTTCGATCATCTCATACACCTTCTGATCGGTGAATATTCTAATCATATAAAACATTTAGATCAATTTGTCCTGGGTTTAATGTCATTATCTACATAACAATAATTTATTTTTAGCACTAAAAATAACATAAAGAAAAAGTAAATAGAAGTCAATTTTAATTAAATATAAATTATTTACAATCTAGTGTAGCAAATATTTTAAGATGTGAACATTTATAACAAAAAAATTGTGTACACAAAGATCTCTAATTATCAGGTGCCTGTCTCATTCACAAAGTACACTTTCGTCGGTTGTGACCAAGTTGACCACAGAATAAGCATTTTTGTTGAACACTTTGTTCTGTCCAATCCATCTTGTTATGATAACGTGAACTCTTTGGTCTTTCTTGTTTTCTCAACAACGATGGATCTAGATGTAAGACAGGCATAGTCGTGGGTGTGATCCAATAATCTTCATGCGATATAGGTTAAAATTGACGAGTGTAGCATGTAGCGTAAGTTGATATTTTATAATAGTCCTCAATAAAGACTTCGTAATTCATGTTAAACCGTGAACAAACCGTCATAAAATGTGAGCATGGAGTATCGAAGGCTTGTCACTTGTTACACGAACAGTACCACTCAGACAACCTTAATATTTGGATATTTTCTCCTTTAGAATTCAAGTCATGACATCCAGTTGTCACATGAAAAACTCCTTGAAATCGATCATATGATTGAACTTCATGCTTACTAGATCTTGCAACCCATTTCAAAATTTTTTCAAGGGTGTACATAAAAATTGACACACTTAGTATAACATGAAGATCATAAAAACTATTGACAACTGTTAAGTTGAGAAATTCATACCCGGTGTATTTATCTTGACGTTCTAATGCATCTCTTATTTCCTCTGTCCTTTTTTTTAAAGTAATTTACATATTTGAAGAATGTAATTTGAGTTAGAGCATTTTTTGACAACGCTTGAGCTCCTTTGAGGACTCCATTCATGCACTCAGATAGGTTTGTCGTCATCCACTCGTACAAAAATCCTCCGTCATGTGCTTGAGTCCACTTCTCTACAGGAATGTCATAAACTCATACAATTGCTGTTTATTCTCATCAAATCCTGAATTGCTTTATCAAACTTTTGGATCTGAAATTGACACCCGACACGATAAGTGTAATTCTTCAATGGCATGAGTTTATATCTCTTATAGAAATTGTTGATGACATGGTGCAAACAGAATCTATTATGACAATTCGATCCTGTCCACCCATTCTCTAAATTGTTCACTGTTGATATAATACCAGCATGTTGATTAGAAACAAAGCACCCCTCATCGTGGGTCACAATTTTTTTTAGATGTTTTAAAAACCATCCCCATGAATCTGCAGACTCCTCTTCCACAACGACAAAAGCTAATGGAAGAAGATGGCCATTCGAATTAACAACTGTAGCAATTAATAATTTTTCTTGATACTTGCCATACAAGTGAGTGTTGTCGATTTGAATTAGTGGCCTACATCTACTAAAGGCTTCTATACATGGACCAAATACCCAAAATAGCGATGATAGTATGACATGACCTTCGATAGGTGTGGCTTGTACCCTCCGTTCAACAAGTGTTCTAGGATTGGTGTGCTTCACCATGTATAACCACCTAGGTAATAATTTGTGCGACTCATCCCAATTGCCAAACACTTTGGCCACTGCTTTTCTTTTACCATCCCAAGCCCTACGGTAAGAAACATGGTTGATTGTAGTGACACAACACTTATTGATGGTTTTTCTCTAACAGGTTAAAAAAAACTCTTGTGCAAGCATTGAAGAATTCAATTGAACATGACTTTGACTAAGTTATGAGTAAAAACATGTATGTTGATCAAATAATTTTATGATCTCAAATAAATCATGAGATTTTTTCATTATTGCACGAAGTTTCCATCTGCAACCTTTGTCTGACTTCTTACATCGGATGGACCACTTTTGTGATGTTGACTTTACTACTTTATATGGTGCGTGACTCTTAATAGCAAAACATTTGACCATATGTTATAGCATCTCTTTGTTTTCACAAATCATTTCCTTGTACAATTTCGTGTTGTCAGTCACCATTGGAATTATAATTGGATTGTGTTCTTGAATTCTATCTATTGCATTCACGTCCAACTTATTGAACGTATTTGATGGAACTTCATATTCATGACCATCAAAGTTCATCTCTTCAAATTTATCATCAGTTTTTGTTCTGAAGTCTCTGTACGCACTGTTAGCTACCATTTCTGCTTCATCGCACACTGGTTGTGCATCTGACTCCAGATCAACATATTCTGTTTTTACATTTAAGTTTATGCCCAAATCTATCCTACTCACAGCCACATACAAATGCACCATATTTGGAAAGGGCTGTGCAATTGAAAATATGGTGTTCGTTGCTTGTTCGTTTGAAATAGGGATTGACATAAATCTTACTAATCTGGATGAGGTTAAGTTAGAGTGTCTATAGATTATCTCTATCTGGCTTGAACTCATATCTACAACATGTGATAATCCCACCATTTGGAGGAATTGTTCGGAAAAAAATTCACTATTAAAATTTATGCTAAAATTTCCACATGGAGGTTGATTATACGTTTAAAACAATTATGTTTGAGATTTATAAAAAATTTGAATCGTTAATATATTTTCTAACTAAATTATATTTTAAATGACTATTACAAATATGAAACTCTAATAAAATGACTATTTCAAACAAATTTGCCTATGATGGGTCAACATTTGTTTGTTTGTTTTTATTAAACTAATTTATCAACTATATTTAATACCAATAAAATGTTAATAATATAAATACACCCTAAACATAATATACCTATCATAATACAATTGCTTAATTAGTTTAAAAAAAAACTTATAAATTTGGAGGACGGTCTTGCTGTTTTATTGTTGTCAATCCAAGAGAAGGATACTTCAAAAAATATCACCAAACGACAACAAAATCTTTTCCAACAACAATCAAATCTGAAAATATAATACAAGAATATAGTTAAATTTTATATAAATATATTAAAAAAAATTGATTTAACTAATACAAAAAAGTTTCGTATTTATTGGGAGGAGGAAAGCCAAATCCAAAAACAATTAACTAACGATAAGAATGAAAAATTGTCGAAAAAAGAATGACGAAAAAAATGTCATCTGTGAAGGATGGAAAAAAGGCCGAGAGGGTGAAGAATTTGTAATTGATGTGAAAAATTTAGAAGGCCTAAATGAAGAAAAAGGAAGAAGAATGCTTAAAGGAAGAAAAATGGTTGAATGCATGAGAATGAATGGGGAAGAACGGAATTTAAACACCAAGTTCACAAGAAAGCGTGATATGACCAATGCATGGCACATATCTGTCACACACAACCTCTGCCCATTGCCTATTTTCTTTTTCTTTCTTTTTTTTTTATAAATAAACAAAGGGCGAGTCTAAGACTTGCCCTCTTCTTTAATTTTTTTTAACTATTTTTTTTAAATAATGGAGGGTGAGTCTAGACTCGCCCTCTTCTTTAATTCTTTTTTTAATTCTTAAGACTCTCCCTACTTTATTATTTTTTTTAAAAGAAAACGTCAAAATCAACTATATTTTGATAAAAAGTTTCAAAACAACCCTATTTTCGTAATAAGTTTTCTAAACAACAATTGTTTGGCATTTAACCCTTTGTTATTAGAGTAAGATTGATTTATTTATTAGCAAAACTTCAATATTGTGCTTATGTAACAAGTTCAAAAGAGTGTTTACTCTGCTTTGAGACTAGTTGCATATTAGATGATATGTGTGTAATGCATACTTGTCAGTATATATTTTTTTTGTTCTATGTGACATGTGATGTTTTGAAGAATATTTAAGTTATTGTCTTATGTGTCGAACAACACAAATGTGTCAATTTATGAGATTGTGAACTTTTTGTCATCATTGTTCTTTATTGATTCTCTAGATCTTATTGTAGTAGACAAGATTTGAACCCAGGACCTTGGGGTTTTGAAGGAGGGCACAACTACTATACCATTATTTAATATATATTCTAATTTAACACTTCAAAATTAATATTAAAATACAAAACTCGAGAATGTGAGGGCGGCACGTACCCCCTAACCCCTTAATAAATCTGCCCCTGATTCAAAACTAGGATTTTTTTTATGGTAGTTAAAGTTTGATTTAGAATCCTTGTTGACCTTGAAGTTGTGTCATTGTTGGTTGTTGAAGTGGGCCTCAAAGAACATTGATTGGTCTTAGGAGGAGCTTAAGAAATCTTATATTTTTAGGGATCCTAAAAGTGTTCATTCACTAAATATCCTTATACTTAGAGGAACCTAAGCACGTGAAGGTGAGAGGATCTCACACTAAGGGAAGTCTAAGTTTTATTGAGAGGGAATCTTACACTTAGGAAAAGCTTAAATGATCGTTCTTTAACATGAGCTATTCAAGTGTCATTGTAATTATTGTCATTTATTTAAAGTTAAGTACATTATTGTAAATGCTTCACTTTATACTAATGAATATATTTTTCTACGAGCACACTGTTTTCAGCTGTAGGTGGTATTACATGGAACTGGGTTACCAAATTCTGTGTTTTGTTCTAGTTTTTAGTTTTGTCTACATTTGTTAATGATGTCACTGAAATGTTGTAACAAGTTTTGTTGGGGGTTGGGAACTATCGAGACACTGGCAACATGACCGTCTTAAGCAACTTGGAACCAACAATGGTAATTACATATACCATAATGCTATAGAAGGCATGAATACCAGTTAGACTACCAGACGCGTAAATCCAAAGTTGGTGATCCACTTACTACCTTTTAAGTCAAGAGCTAGTAGTTCTATCAACATCACCAAAGGATATCGTAATTATGGTGAATACGTTTTTCTTGCTTACCACACATACTAGAAATGTAAATTATGCAAGAACATGTGAACTAAGCCCTAGTGGATGATCAAGAATTAAAGGTCTGGAATTGTGGACACAAGGCAGAGGCATATATACCAGACTTTAATAATAGCTAAAGACCATTTAACAATCGAGATATAACACTAAACAAGGCACGACTAAAATCCACTTCAAAGGTTTGGTTCTGATGAGTACTTTATTTTTTAAGTTGAGATTAGAGTCCTCTTGACCCTTCAATGAATAAAAAAAAAAGGCTTTAAAGGCTCTTGATTACAAACAGATTAGTATATATCTACACCTCTTTAGAAAAGAGGGTCATATTGCTAAGGTGAGGCCTAGTTGTGAGACTAACTACTTTAATAAGGTACTTCAAACGTTGAATAGTTTCATCTATTCTGGTCTATTTATGCTAATGGGGATAAAGAGTTGGAATACTTCGATAATCATTTTGGGAATGATATGAAACCCCTGGGCATTAGATCTAATAACCATGTTAAACAACCAGACTTAAAAGAACACAACCCCAACAGCCCCAAAACCAGTTTGATTTCAACCCCTAAGATAGGCTAGATACAGATTGTTTAGATGATCTAAGAAACCAAGGATCAAACAAAGTTTTCAAACTCTCATCAACTCTCAATCTTCAAAGAGCTCCACAAGCAAGACAGGTTAATCCTTACTTAAATGCTCCAAATATTCATGCATTCTATCACAAGAACACACAAGAACGAAATTTTACATTCTAGAATTTTTATATTTCATTCATCCCAATTTTTTTTAATGTGGAAATTACAACCGTATTTATACTAACTAAAATATGAAATGAAAGGTCACAACATTTAATTTTATGCCCTTTCAACTACTATAATAAATGAAAACAAATAAATACATAATTCCTTATTCATTTAATTTTATGACTTTTGAGATGTCCAAGTAACTCTTCAACTTTCAAGCATTGCATCTCTTCAACTCCTTTATTTGATTAAATTTTGGTTGCTTGATTCGTATCAGCTAGGCTTTAGGGTCTTTTAAAGAAGGATTGTCAGACTTTCTGACCTAAGGTTGGGTTGAACTTTGAATAAACATAAGTTGTTTCCTAAAAGGCTATTCTATATCTATCTCAAGTAGATACTACTGAAGGGCTCACTTTGGTTCTAGTATAGGTCTTGATTGATAGAAATGCTGGAACTGGCATATGTATCCCGATATATGACTAAGATGGATTCACTTGCTAGCACAAAATGGAACCCAAATTTAGAAAATCTTTTTCCCTAAAATCCTTATCCTCGGCTGCAGTTCGCCAACCATACTTTGTTTGGTCAAACCTTAACCAGATGGATAGACAGATTACTTAATCGAAACCTGATCGAGGAGAGAAAAATGAACTACGACTATCTTATTCCATCAGTTTCTTCTTAAGATCAACAGTCGCCTTCTGGTGAGAACTGAAATCCTCTAGTTGGTACAAATTGAGATCTTGAAGCTAAGGTTGATGAATTCGTCTTTGTTGATGGCTTTACTAGAGTGAGACGAGGGGGTCATTCTTCATGGCCTGTGGTCTTAGCCTACGTGACCGAGGGAGATTTCTCTGTTCTAGATTTGATCTTGTTTTTTCAAGAATCAGGAGCAAAGCTAGTAGCTTAAACTGACAAAGACTCTAAAGCGGGATCACAAGCAATCAATCCTTTAGACAACCTTCATTTTTCAAGAAAAACACAAAAATCAAAGTAAAGAAGTTGTAAGAAAGCAAACTCAAATTTCAAATAAAAAATTTAGAATGCAAGTGTTATTAAATGGAGCATAAATTTTTAGTTACTAAATGTTGGGTTGGTTTTTAAAACATTGGTAGAAAGTGAATAATAATGTGAAAAAAAAAGTAGATATTTATAAAAGGTAAATGATAAAATAAATAAAACATGGTTTTTTCGATAAAGATGTTAGATTGACATTCAAAATAGACTACAAATAAGGAAACTCATGGTTGTCTCATATTTTCCTTTATTTATTTATTAATTATTTCCTTAATTTTTATTAATTTTCTAATTCTTTTCACTTTGACTTGTAATTTCACATCTTTTCATCAATAATGAAGTATGTTTTATTTTTTAAACTTAACTAATATTTTAAACACCCTTTGAGTTTGGATTTTTTTTGGTCAAAAAGAATTAATAAGAATTTTTTTTAATTATCATTGATTATTTTATTTAAAGGGGGAAAAAGAAATATTTATAGGATCAAATATTTTTCTCTTTATTAGTAATCTTTATCTATATTTTTTTTAAATAAGAAGATGGAGAAGATTTACGAAGCCTTTAAATTGTAAAGCTTCTCCCAAGCAAGGATTGCATGTCCATTACTGAACTTTCTATTCGAAAAAAAAGTTATTCTCTTTCTGACAAAAAATGGAGTTTGTTAGGTATTTTTGTCAAAAAGAAATAATAAGTTTCTTCTTCTTCTTATTAACCTGGTTATTTACATAAAAGATATTATTTGAAGATAAAAAGTTTTCCTTAATAATAGGAATCTTTTATAAAGAAGTTATAGTAGATATATTATCGTGATCTTTAAATAGCTAAGCTATTGGCTTAGTTCGGCGTACGCATCGACAAAAAATTGATTTGGAGAAGTTCTCTCTTGAAGAACTATTATTTGTGAAGGTAGTCGAATTGCCTTTTTTATGAAGATGGATTACTGAAGTTCTGCAAGTGGTTTTTACGTTGCACCTGTTGATAAGAAATATGAAAGAAAATTGAAGTAGTTAAACTACAGTCAATGAATTCGGGAGGAGTCTGAGTTTATCTTCAGAAGATTCAGACAGAATTTCAGGGGGAGCCTGTCTTTGATTAAGTTTTTGTTATAACTTGAGTGTTGTTGCTTGCTTATTTGAATCTTAATAATATTTCTTATATGAGCTAAGAAGCTCCTCAGATGTAAGTGGTATTCGTCGAACTAGGTTAACAAAGTCTTCTGTATTATTTGTTCTTTCTGTTTCTTTAGCTATTCTCTCAGTTAATTACTTTCAATATATGTAGAGGATTTTATTGATCGTCTCACCTTATTTCACTTTTCTTAATGATAACGTAAAGAAATGACCATTATTACAACCCTTTTTTGTTATAATAATGGAGTAAAACGCATAAGGATTGAGATCATCAAAACGTATAACTTATGTTGTAAATGCATAAATATTTAAAAATATGGCTTCGTCCCTATTTTACACGGTTATCATGTTTAAACGTAAGACAAGTCAGAAAAGAAGAAAGGAGCAGCTTACACATGACATCTCGCACAAAGGCAATGTGGTGGATTGCGCTTGACGATTAACAACCCTAGACGATGAACCTAAACATTACGCGAGGAAAGCTCACAAAAAGACAAGAATGATAATTGGGAATGATGTGACTTCATAGGGGCAGATGGCAACAATGACATACTTAGAGGAACAGAGTTTTCCTGTCGAAAAAGCAACCTATACAAGCACGTCATCTCCATTGCAAGAAGGGGGTCCGAATAGGTCTGAAGCCTAAAGAGGCTAGAGAGAAAGAGAGACTCAAATAGCCAAAGAAAATCACAGAGAGAGAAAGAGTTCGAATAAAATACCTGGAGATTATACAGTCGTGAAAAAAGAAAAGAATATTTGTTGTTCATCTCCGAACTTGTAGTAACATTTTTCATTCTTTTGTCTTTCCATTTTCTATTTTATTTTAGTGTGTGTATTGTTCTTATTGTATAATGGCCAAAAGCCTATATTCTTTATTCATAGACTACATGTTCATACCTTTTCAATAATCCACTATTTCTTAACGTTTTATCTATCTTTATGTTATTAAATGAGAAAAGGGTGATAAGCTCTTGATAAGGAGTTCAACTTTTAATTCTTATTGCACTAGTTGAGCTATGTTTGTCATTTGATCAGTGTCAATTGCCAACTATCCAAGAGGGCAAGTAGCAAGGATAAAGCTAATGTGAGCAAAGGAGGAGTTTGGTGACAAATTTCACCTTAGCGAGGTAGCTTCCAACATTTGTATCTTGAAAGGTGAACAAGTCCGGACAATAGACATCGAATAGTACATATAATAGACATCGAGAGAAGGTCGCCTTAATCATGTGCCCATTATGCAATTATAGCATGTTAAGGTTATCACAACACCTAGACATCGAATAGTACATAGAATTTCCTTCACTTGTCATCTGCATACAAGTTAGTTCAACTCATTCTCCTTTAGCTTTGTTTATTCTCTAGACATAAGTATCAAGCTGTAAATAATTAGTTGTAATTAGTGTTACATTTCTTCAATTTAATTGCCATAAAGACCAAACTATAAGTGGAATCTAGAACTAACATCTATAACAATTCCTTGTGTTTGACCTTGGATCACCCAGGTAAACCTACTGTTCGCTTGCACTTGGGCGAGCTGTAGGAAAACTTATACCCAATGAGGACTTAAGATCTATGCGATGAAGAAGAACATGGGAGCACTTCAAATGCAATGATCATGATTCATGACTCATCACCCAAGGTTAAAAGCAAGCAATATCGAAAGTTATGAGGAGTGTATTAAGCACAATGACCTGACTTAGTGAAGTATTGGTACAGTAACTTTTACGAACGGAACCATTGAATCTAAGTCCATGATATAATAATTCCCCAACTATTTAACAAAATGAAAATAATAGTACAAAAATTGGAAAGAAACAAATAACTAAAAACACTAACCATTTTGTTTTTTTTTCCTTTTTCTTTTTCAAATAAGCTTATAAACGATCATTCCATCTTGATCAACTTTCTTCGTGTACGCGTTATATACTTTAATTTCTATGGACAGTTTTAAAAGTCAAACCAAAATTTGAAAACTAAAAAATTAGATTTTAAAAGTCATTTTTGTTTTCAAGTTGGTTAAAAATTTAATCATTGTATTTTAGAAAGATGTAAATGATTGTAAGACATTCAAAGAAAATACATTTAATTTTAAAAAACAAAAACTAAAAACTAAATGATTAGTGGTTTCATTATTTTATAATAGATTGGCCTAACAAATTAATGTATGGATTTATGTTTGCCAATTGTATTATCGCGAGATTACTTCAACTATAATAATCTTTACCTCCCTTTTTCTAATAGGATTATTCCTTTTTTTGCTCCAAAAAATAAGGAAATATTTCTTATTGATAGCAATTAGTATAAATAATTAATGAGCACAATAATCTCAAAATGAGAAATAATTAACTTGATCGATCTGTTACATCGTTCTTACAATTTTATTACATCATATACAATATCAATTCAAAAGATATGATAAAATTATGAATCTATCAGTAAATAAATCTTAATTTACACACAAGCTTCTTAATTTAGGGCATAAAAGTAGAAGCTAGAATATAAAATATAACATTATTACTTTAGGACAGTTGCAAAACCAGCTTTTAATGCTAAAAAACTCCAAGAAGCAAAAATCTTTGAATTGGAAGAAATTAAGCAACATCCACTTCAATGGTTGGCAACTTGGCATTGAATCTAACCTTGTCGACCATTACAATCCGATGTCTCATAATGACAAATTACAGGAGTCTCTTCAAAAATCTAAGTGTTATATTAAAATTTGTTATTTTTAGGTTATTTAAGATTTTTTACCATAAGATTAGAGAAATGCTATATTAAGCTCTATAATCTTAGAAGTACCAACGACACACCTGCTAATTGATATAGTCAACACATTTGTTTGTTAACCAAATAAATTTTTGTGTTTCTTTTATGCTTTATGTTTTCTGTTCATCTTTGATTATCAATTCTTAACGTTGAGATACCATTTTCTATGAATAGCACAAAAAAAACTTTAATCTTATTAGAGAAAAAAACAATTATTACATTGTGTATCAATAGAATTTAAATTGTGTGTGAGTTGTATGAATTGACAAATTGTTTGTATTGAGAAAATAATTATAAATGATTGTTACACGCAAAACTCGAGTAATTAACATTTATTTAGTTACAATAATGTCAAACACACGTTATCTAGAATAGTATGTGTGCCTATAATGTTCACATTGATGGTAGGAAAGATTATTGGAAGTGAATTATTATGATAGATTGGTTAATGAAAGAAGAGGAATCTTTCCTCGTAAATTGAAGCCCTTTGTCCAAAATTGTTGGGTCAATTTGATTGAAACAACTTTAATGTATATATAGGCTATAGAAAAAAAATCAATAAAAGTGAAGCACAGTCGCATTTACAAACACTATTAAATGCCATTACCCAACAAAGGATTAAAGTAAAGGAAGGACAATATAAATATAAATGACTGAATTATCAGTTATAACCTATAAAT